>CAUYRH010174721.1:0-15805 GCA_963574655.1 Perodicticus potto | reverse complement strand
GAGAGCAGTGACTGCCGGCGGCTCACCCTGGGCCAACATTTTTTGTTGACTTCTTTTTTTAAATTTGTGGCTTATATTTATTTTCTTATTTCTGTAATTTATAAAAATAATGATCACTGTGCATTATTCTTTTTTTTTTTTTTTTTTTTTTGAGACAGAGTTTCACTGTGTTGCCCTCGGTAGAGTGCTGTGGCGTCACAGCTCACAGCAACCTCAAACTCTTGGGCTTAAGTGATTCACTTGCCTCAGCCTCCCAAGTAGCTGGGACTACAGGCGCCTGCCACAATGCCCAGCTATTTTTTTGTTGCAGTTGTCATTGTTGTTTAGTAGGCCTGGGCCGGGTTTGAACACTTAAGCCTCTGTGTATGTGGCTGGTGCCCTTACCACTGTACTACGGGCACCGAACCTTTTTTTTTGGAAACAGAGTCTGAAGTTCTGCAACTGTCACCCTGCTGTAGAGTGCAATGGCATCATAGCTCACAGCAACCTCCAACTTGGGGTCATTCGATCCTCTTGCCTCAGTTTTTTCTATTTTTAGTAGACATGGGGGGTCTCACTTTTTGCTCAGGCTGATCTCAAATTCATGAGCTCAAGCAATCCACCCGCCTCAGCCTTCTAGAATGCTAGGATTACAGGCGTGAGCCACCACGCCTATCCATGCATTATTCTTTATATCAAAGTGAAAAGGATTTTTTGACTGTGAGTCAAAAAAAAGTAAGTGTTCTCACTCATGTAATCCTAGCACTCTGAGAGGCTAGCTTAGGATTTTGAGGCCAACCTGGGCAAGAGTGAGACCTTGTCTGTACCAAAAATGAAAAAATTAGTTTGGCGTTGTGACAGGTACCTGTAATCCCAGTTACTCAGGAAGCTAAGGCAGGAAGATTGCTTGAGCCCAGGAGTTTGAGGTGCTGTGAGCTAGGCTGCGGCCAGGGCACTTTAGCCTGAACTACAGAGTGAGACTCTGTCTCAAAAAATAAAATAAAATAAAATAAAAGGAAATAAAAGTGTTTCCGTGGAAGACTGAGAGGAGTCAGGGATTGACCACGATAGAATAGCAGAAAGAGGGGTTGCTGGCAGGAGGGTGATTATTGAATTACAGGGAGCAGCAGCCTGTGAGACCTTGAGTGGGCTCTGTGGACCTCCTGGTGGGCCCTGGATGGGGGGGGGGAGGTTCCCAGGGACTCATGAAGCCTCCTGCTTTGGCCCTGGTGCCCAGGAAAGGCTAGACTGGGAGGGAAGCTTTGGCTTGAGCTGCCCTTATAATGACTCCAGAGAATTAAAATCAACTCTTGCCTGTCCACATAAGGCAGGAAAGACCTGGCATTCCTCAAGAGCTGGGGATGAGGAGA
Source organism: Perodicticus potto (assembly GCA_963574655.1). Classification (NCBI taxonomy): domain Eukaryota; kingdom Metazoa; phylum Chordata; class Mammalia; order Primates; family Lorisidae; genus Perodicticus; species Perodicticus potto. The sequence continues at coordinate 14,456 of CAUYRH010174721.1, read as the reverse complement.
ATTTTCTGTCTCAGCCTGAGGGGTATGAAGCTCTCCCCATCCCCCAGCCTTATTGAAGGAGTCTGAAGTCATCCAGCCATGTCTATGAGGCTTTGGTTCTGGCCTGTTCCATGAGGGTGGGGTAGGGTGGGGAAGGAAGGGAGAATAAAAGGTTAGTGGGGAGGAGCTGGAAGCCTGGGTGCAGGTACAGCCAGTGAGGGGAGTGGGCGTGAATAGGGAGCTGTTCAAAGCAAAAGGGAGCGGCCCCTCTGGCCCTACCATTCCTCTGGCTTGCGGGGCTCCCCTTTTTGTGGCTGGCAAAGAGAGTGTGTGTGCACATGTGTGCATTTGTGTCTGTGTGTGTGGGCAGGCAGGTGGAGGCCTGCACTCTGGCCCTCTGGCCCTGGAGAACGAGGCAGAGCCTTGGATAGCTCCAAGGAGACAGTGAGACTTTAGACTAATGTCAAGAAGGGAGCGTAGTGGAAGTAAAAGAAAGAGCCAGAGGAGAGGACCCAGAGGAGAGGACCGTTGGAGGACAGAGGACTGGAGAATGGAATGTGCAGCTTGGAGGACAATTGGAGGACAGAGGACTGTGCTGAGGACAAGTGGAGGGAGGTCCCTCTGGTGCCCTCTGTTTGAGCTTCAGTCCTCCAGTGTACTGGACTTTCAATTCCAGCCCTCCTGGGAAAGGCAGGGCAGTGGGTGAATACCATCCTCACTTCCCTTTGTTCTCATAACAGTTTTTTGTTTTTTTTGTTTTTTTTTGAGACAGTCTCACTTTATTCCCCTCAGTAGAGTGCTCTGGCGTCAAAGCTCACAGTAACCTTAAACTCTTGGGCTGAAGCGAGTCTCTTGCCTCAGCCTCCTGAGTAGCTGGGACTACAGCGCCTGGCCATTTTTAGAGGCGGGGTCTCGCTCTGGCTTAGGCTGGTCTCAAATCTGTGAGCTCAGGCAATCCAACCCTCTTTGGCCTCCCAGAGTGCTGGGAATATAGGTATAAGCCACCGCACCCGGCCTCCACAACAGTTTTTTAAAACAAGGTGGTTGAACCTCAGCCACCCCTTCACACCCATGAGCAGATGATATCGGAGTCTGGCTAGGGTGAGGGGCTAGAGGAAGGAGGGGTGGGTAGAGAAGCAGTCAGTGGAGTTCCCTAGCTGGGGTTGGTAGGGCAGGGAGGGAGGCCTGTCCTCTTTTGGGTAAAGGGCTCAGCTTCCACAGACACGTACCCTAGTTAATAAATTCCCAGAACAAGACCAAGGTCAGAAAACAGAGGAAGGGGTCCTGTGTCACATCTTGCCTTGGTTAGAGGTAGGTAGCAGGAGAGCTTCTCTTTGAGGAGACAAGGGGTGAATTTGACTGCTGTCTGCCAGGGAATTGCAGGTCTAGGTGAATGGAACTCATAGTTGTGTAGTACCCAATCTGTGCAATTGTGCCTGGTGACCCTGGGAACTGGCTCAGAGCATCTGCGACCTTTGGTTTTCATAAAGTTAGTTCTCGTCTACTAGATTTGCCTGTTCTTGGGTCCATACTCCTCAACCTGGCACCCTCAATTTGGGGGTGATTTTGTCTATTTGTGTTACACTTTTCTGGGCACTGATTAACTTGAAGGTTGAATTGAGGGGAGGGCTTTTGTGTGAGTGTTGGTGTGTTGGGTTGTTAGAGAGGGTCTGTGGAGGTGGACTTTCATCATCATTTCTTTTTTTTTTTTTTGAGACAGAGTCTCACTATGTCGCCCTTCATAGAGTGCTGTGGCGTCACAGCTCACAGCAACCTCAAACTCTTAGGCTTAAGCGATTCTCTTGCCTCAGCCTCCCAAATAGCTGAGACTACAATGCTCAGCTTTTTCTTGTTGCACTTGTCATTGTTGTTTAGCTGGCCGGGGCAGGGCTTGAACCCACCAGCCTTGGTGTATGTGGCTGGTGCTGTAACCACTGTGGTGCGGGCACGAGCCACCATCATTTGTTGATCAGAGTCTTGTTTGGTTAATTGGCCATGGGTGTAATACACTAGATTTCTTAGTCAAACTGATGGGGTCTAGGAGTGCTCAGATGGGAAAGTAAGACTGAAAGGGGGCCAGGCCCATTGGCTGTCCTTCAACTCACAGGGTCTTCTTGACAGCCTTGCCTTCTGAGAGGCAAGAGACTCTTTCCCATCACCTCAACTCACACATTCCTGTGCTTCAGGGGATCTCTAAGGAAGTCACTTGGCTAGGCACACTTACCAGTGTAGGAGCATATGCTGGTGGCAAGTTAACAGGGCCATAGCAATCCAAGGTGATTGAAAAGCAGGAACCTGGGGTGGAACTAGAGTGGATCTTTGGGCCTGTGGGGCCCCCCCTGTTGTTCCATCCCCCAGAAGATATGAAGGGAGAGCCTGCCTTGCGGCTGTGTCGTGCCACACTAAGCTGGGGCTAAAGGACCATAAGATCAGCACAGCCCTTCCATGGTTTAGAGGAAGGGACAGAGGAGTAAATCATTGATTGTGATGCCGACTGAGGATAGGGAGATACAGGACATTGTGCTGCGGGAGCATCCGGGAGGGGCACCCAAACCAGACCCGGCCGTCAGGGAAAGCACCCTGAAAGACAGGGAGTCCTGGAGGGTGAGGAGGAGATAGCCTGGGAAGAACAAGTCAGAGGGAAGAGAAGTTTATAAGAGCAGATCCCCCCACATCTCCCAGGGGCCTCACCTGGTTCTCCAAGGGCAGGTCAGATGGTCCTGTCCCTCACCAAGGGCCTGGGGTGCATTATGACTTTGGGAGGAGAGCGAGTGGTAGGCATTTGAAGACAAGGCAGTCAGGGCCTCCCAGTACTCCAGGGGCCTTGTTCATGAGTTGTGTGTGTCAGCATGGGGAACATGTGTGTGCGCTAACATGCATGGAAGCCTGGGGGGTGGGGGCTGCCTGTGGTGTGGTACTGGGGTGTGAGCTGGCCTTGGGCATAGTGCGTGTGGCCCAAGCTGCTGGAGGATTGGAACCCCAAGCATCCTCCAAGCCTCATCCAGGCAGGTATGGGGAGCACAGGACTTCTAGGGCCAACTGCAAATTAGCCAGGCTGGCATTAAATGCCTTTGCTGCTTCTCTCCTTCCATCTCTCCCTTTCCTCCCGAAAATCAACAACTGTGTCAACAGCAGGGTGATTGTGCTTGGCCAGCAGTCTCCAGGGCTGCCAGGACCGGGCAGGTGCTGGCAGGGGCTGCCGGAGCCCCACGCTGGGAGCAGGCTGGGCCTGGCTGCCAGGGCTGCAGGATAAACAAGGCCGCACACAGGCTCCGGAGGGAGGGAGGGAGGGAGGCCACAGGCGGGCAGGAGGGAGAACAGGTGTCTCAGGAGCTCTGAGACACAAAGGGCCTCTTGTCTCCTCCTCCCTAGCCCCAGGGAGCAGCCCCCTCCCTCTTCTCAGGCCCAGCCTAGAGATCAGTGACCAGGTCAGCCACGGGTGCTGTCTTCCAGATTCCCCCTCACTCTTGTTTTATTTTATTTTTTTTCTTTGCTTGAGACAGAGGTGAAACCAGTCCGTGTGGGGGTTGGGCATACTAGCCCAAGAGGCAGCAGGGCTGCCTCTGAGCCGATCCACGAACCCTGAGGCCTCTATGTGTCTCAGTTTCTCAGCTGCAAAGACAACAGGATCACTCACCCGTACTGGGGCACCTAAGCAAGCCATGGATGGGAGCTGGGAAAAGGGCTGGGAGCTTTGGGAAGAAAGATGTGCTGAACATCGGGAGTGATGGAAGCTTGGGAGAGAAGTAGGGAGACTTGAGGGATTCCATGTGGGATTTAGGGCTGGGGGTGGCTGGGGTGTGGCAACACCCTCCTCCATCCTTGCCTACTTATAAAGCAAACCTTTCCTGAGCACCTGCCTTGTGTCCAGCACTGTACCAGGGGCCAGGGAGACCACAGAAAATAACGCAGCACCAGCACAGACAGGCAGTCTCTGGAGCCAGACTGCTTGTGTAATCTTGGGTAAGGAACCTAACCTCTCTGGGTTTGTTTCCTCATCTGTAAAATGCAGGTGGTAACAGTAGTACCTGTAGCTCGTGGCCTGTTGAAGTTGAATGTGGGAAGAGTTGTAAGAAACACCATTATTGTCCCTGTCCCTGAGAGAAGGGCTCAAACTCAGCCAGAACCTGGGAGGGGGACAGGTAAACAAATAATGGCAGGTCAGTTAAGTACGAGAGACCAGTGATGTCCAAGGATATCCTGGAGGAATAATCAAATCTTCAAGGGTTGTTAACACGTGATTTGAGCTGAGTTTTGAGTGAGGTGTATGAGTTTGCTGGTCAAAAATCTAGGAAGTGCCTTCCAGGCAGGGGCACCACCCGAGCCAGAGCCCAGGTGTGAAAGTGAATGTTGGTGCCCGAAGTGCAGGTTTGTGGACAGCAGAGGGGTAGCCTGGGGCAGGTGTGGAGGACCTGCCCCCCACCATGGGAATGAGTTGCAGCAGCTCCCCACTGTGCAATCAGTCCCTCCAGGGTTGGGTGCAAGAGTTCTGATCGCCACTCAGAACTTTCTCTCCTTTCTGCTCCCCACTCTTCAGCCTTGCTCTCTCTGGAATATCTTTCAATTTATACAGAGAAAAGGTACGGGAAACACCATGGGGTGGTAGTCAGAAAGTTCTAGATTTGAAGCTTCTGGTTTTGCAAATCCTCATACTGGGCCATTTTCCTCATTTCTTTGAGCTGCATTTTCCTTATCTACAAAACGTGGTAGTGTTCTCTCCCCTGTAGCAGGGTTATTGTGAGGGTGGGGGGAAAATATGTGCTAGGTGCATGGTAAATGGGAGCTGTTGGGGTGACTCTTTGTGATCTGGTCCTTGTGGGAAACCTTTCTGGGGTTCGGCCTCTAGATCTGTAACTAGCAGATAATGATCTTTGTAGAGGTAATGGGCAGGCTCTCCATGACCTGGGTAGTCAGGCCAGGAGGCCTAGGACTGGGGTCAGCACTCACCTTCCCAGGGGCACCAGCTGGACCCTGTTGGACTGAAGTTGGAGGGAGCCTGACTCCACTACGACCCTTCCTATGGCTGCCTGGATGTTGTTCACTGTGTATCAGGCAGTAGGGTACTCTGTCCAGCCTTTCTCACTGGGGGGAAGCCCTTCAGGGCCCCCTTGACATTTCCCCTTTATGGCTGTGCTGCTGTTGGACCCCAGTCTAACTTCTGCTGCTGAAGGCTCATTTGCCCTGAAGTGTGTCTCTTAGCCTCTCAGAATCTTGCTTTCCCCATCTGCAACTTGGGAAAAACTATTTTGACCCCTCCCAAGATAAAATGAGAATGCTCTGTTGCTGAGGAAATAGGAGTCAGATGAGGGTGACAACAACCAGCCCCGAAGTTTTTGTTGAACTTTCAAAGCCCAGATGTGGAGTCAGACACTTGCCACATCCCTGCATCTATGCTCTGTGGTACCCTCCATGGAGGGCATCTGTGAGGCTTAGGTTATCTCAGGGCTGTCTCGAGATCCTGTGAGTTAGGAAGGGCAGAGGCCATTTAATCCCCCCCAGTTTTGCAGATGAGGAAATTGAGATTCAGAGACATGGGCCCATCTAGGGTTTCCAGAGTCCTGGTTGGCCATGAATCTGCAGGGATGGGGCTGGTCCACGTGGCTGGTCTGACCCGGTGCAGAACAAGTGACAGGCTAGTCTTGGATCTTGCTGCAACAATCCCTGGCCTCCTGCCCTAGTCTTGCTATTGGTTTTGAAGAACCGGTGATCAGAAGGGCTTGAATGTGGGCCACTGAGGAAGATCTGGAGCCCACTGGATCTCCTGACGGTCTCAGGAGCCCATTCCAAGACCAGATCTAGAGACATGTTTGCTCCTCCTCCTCCTCCTCACTTGCCACCTTGGCCTTGCCTGGCAGAGACATAGCCCCATTTTCTCTTCTTCTCTATAGTCATATTTCTCAGGTGGCCGCGAGGCCAGCTGAAGCCAAGGAGGGGAGTTGGCGTAAAGGGAAGTAAGTGCTGGGAGATAGGGCTGGGGGCACTACTCTTTATTTACCTGGCCAGGTGGGCAGATGGCTTCTTTGGTAGCCCTGGAAACTACCCAAGTAAGAGAGAGAGGAAGAAAGAGCATCAGGGACACTTGGATTTTTCAGGGGCCTTGTCCATATTTACATGCAGTTTGCATATAACCAACCCCCAAAACACAATTTTGTAATCTATCCCAGGCACATTCAGATTTGCCTTTTACTATTGTTCTTTTTGATGTCTGTGCCTTCTCACTCCTGTCCCCCTTACAGAGGGCAGGCGACTGAGAACAGAGTCAGCTTGGGATGGGCCGTGGTCCTCCCTGCCGTTGATCTGATCAGAACTTCTTTGGGGTTAGCACAGGTTTGGGGAGCTGCACCAGCTGCGACTCCCCTGCAAGATCACACAGGCCCAGCCTCTGTCCCCAACCCCTCCTCCCCTGGCCACCTCTCACCTATGTCAGGGATCTGGGCACCATTCTTGGGATTCAGCAGGTGCTCGGTAAGTGTGAGGACGAAGTGAAGTTAATGATGGAAGGAGCACTGGAAAACAAAGACAGACCTGCCATACAGTTCCTTTTGTGCTCAGGAAGGGAGAGGCTGGTGGGGACAAGTGAGCCTCTGGGGGTCCTGAAGGTGGAAGCAATCATTTCCCTTTTAGTGACCGTGGGCTAGGGAGATGTTTCTCTCTCTTCTCAGCTTGCAGGAAATGGTGTTGAGGATGAGAGGAGCAGAAAGGAAGAGCCAGGCTTTCTATTAATTTGTTTTTCAGATTGAGACTCTATTACTAGCAATTTATTACATCCGGGTCTCCAGCCAAGCACATTCTGTTCTCCAGTGTTGGGGGAAGATGCTTAGGGGCCATGGAAAAGACTGGACAGGAAAGAGGGACAGAGCAACAATTTTATGACTGTGTGGTGTCTTGGCCTGTGCTAGGGACAGTTTAGTATGGGGCAGTTTGAGCACAGCCCTGTGTGGGAAGGCGCCCTTCTGGATGGCATGGCATTCTCACCTGAGCCCAAAGGCTTCAGGGAGCTGGGTGAGGGAGCTCCCCTTCCCCTGCCCGCTGCGCCTTGGACTCCACATTTCTCTTTGTGAAATGGGGTCAGGGTCGTGATGCTTGGAACGGCATTACAGGGTTTCTTGAGGCAGCAGTGCCTGGGCAGGCTCCTGTAGGGCAGCTTCCGAGAGAGAGCCCCGGAAGAGGGGTAGCAGGCAAGGTGACCACCCCTGTGGAAAGAGTAGCACACAAGCAAAACAACCCCCTTTCTGCAAAAGTGCTGAGCTGGTGGAATTTTACTTGGCAGCCGCGAGATCACGGCAGTAGATAGAGCCCTGCGAGCACTGGGGCTGTGGGTGGAGGGGGTCCCGGAAGAGAATGGAGAGGGCAGGCGCAGCACTCATGGCCATGGCACCCCCTCCACCAAGCTGGCCTCTACGCTCCCAAGGGCTCATCACTGGTCCCCGTTCCTGGAGGCGAGTCCCCCACGTCCATCCACCCCTCACGTAAGTTGGTCTCACATCCCCTTGGTTTCCCCTCATTCTTCTCCCAACTATTTGCCTTTGAGTAGAAGTAGCTATGCCATCTCTCTTCAAGGCCAGCGCTCCCCAGAGCACCATGGTGCCATAGGGCAGGGAACTCTGGCAGGGGAAGCCCTCGTGGGGTCAGGGGCTGTAGTGCCTGCCCCCCCTCAGGCCCCTGCCTCACTTCTGGGCCTGTTGAAGGAGCTCAGACTGTTTTGTGGAGAGTAAAACACCCGAGTGGAGGTGTCATTCATCCCAATCACATCCCCAGGTCCTGCCACTGGGTGGTTGGCGAGGGGCAGTTTCACTGGAAGAATAAGAAGCTCTGGGCAGACTCTGGACTCTGGCAACGGGGAGAGGGATGTTGCAGGGAGAGTGTGGGCTTAGTGTCCAGCTGTGAGATTCGGACTGTTATCTTATTATCCTCCACATTCAGCTGTCTGCCACTTAACTGTGAGGCTGGCTGCTCTCTGGGTTGACATCCTCCTCCCTGTTTGCTCAAGGCTCTTCCCAGAGGTCCCTGAAAGGGTAAGTTCAGTAAGTGTGTTGAGCACCGACTCTGGGCTCCATTAGCAGCTCCTTGTGTTCTGGTTAGACTAGTATTTGTAGGATCCCTTTGAGCAAGGTGCGGTAAGGCACAAAGATGACTAAGCTACTAGCCTAGAGTCTGAGAGCCCTGCTGGGATGGGAGGGGACAGTGTAGCTTAGACTGCAGTTAGTCTGAGACCACCCAGGTCAGAGAGAATCTTGGACATGGGCCAAGGGGTTAGGTCTTTGTTGACAATAGAGAACCAGAGGATCTGTCAGAGGACTTTCAGAATGGGTGGCTCATTCATTCAAGCTGAAGCGTCTCTCTCATTGTCCTACCAAAATCCTGAACAGAATCCTGTTCTTCTCCTTTTCATTCAAACAAATTTTTTCTGCCTTCCAATTGCACTGAACTGCCTGGTAACTGAGACAACGTTCCCCTGCCAGGGCTGGTGAGTTCCCAGGGTGTGGTTCCTGAGGTTGGCAGCCTTGGGAGACATGTCGCTTTTCTCTACTTTGACCCAAACTGCCCATGGCTTTGGTCCTGCTGGGGGCCAAGTGAGTGAATGTGGCTAACTTTCCTAGAAAATCCAGTCTGTGCAATTTCTCAATGAATAAACAAACTTATATTGTTCAGGATTGAGGAGTATTGATCTCTAGATTTTTTTTTGGTTTTTTTTTTTGAGACAGAGTCTCACTCTGGATTGAGTACTGTGGTGTCATCATATCTCACAGCAGCCTCAAACTTCTGGGCTTAAGCAATCCTCTTGCCTCAGCCTCCTGAGTAGTTGACAATACAGATGTGTCCCACCATTCCCAGCTCTAACTTTTTCTATTTTTAGTAGAGGCAGAGTCTCACTCTTGCTCAGGCTGGTCTCAAATTTCTGAGCCCAGGAGATACACCTGCCTCGGCCTCCCGGAGCGTTAGGATTACAGGTGTGTGACCCGCCCAGCCCTGCCCTCTAGATGTCTTTTTATTTTTTATTTTATTTTTTTTGAGACAGAGTCTCAAGCTGTTGCCCTGGGTAGAGTGCTGTGGCATCACAGCTCACAGCAACCTCAAACTCTTGGACTAAAACGATCCTCTTGCCTCAGCCTCCCAAGTAACTGGGACTACCGGCGCCTGCCACAACGCCCAGCTATTTTTTGGCTGTAGTTGTCCTTGTTGTTTGGCAGGCCTGGGCTGGATTCAAACCTGCCAGTTCAGGTGTATGTGGCTGGTGCCCTAGCCGCTTGAGCTACAGACTCTGAGCCTATTTGTCTTTTTAAAAGGCAATGGTTTGGTATATTTTTGAACAAATGAGATACTCTACCAGTGGGTAAGCTTTGCCATGGCCTCATTATGTGAAAGGCACTGGGCAGGGCTAGGGGAGAGGAGACCAGGCCCTGTTCCCTGGGGAGGTGGAAACAGAACACCTTGTGGGGACAAAGCCCCTACGCAATCTCCGTGGCCTTGGGTTGGGAGGCTGGTGCAGGTGAAGTCAGACAGACTAGGGTTTAAGTTCTGCCTGTTTCTTTTGAGCCATATAATTTCTGGCAAATACTAGAACTTTATTAAATCCTAGATTTTTCACCTACAAAGTAGCAAAGGATAATACCTACCTCATGAGATTAAAAGGATTTAACAAAGTATTGTATCTGTTATGGTGCTTAGTACAGGGCCTACTAGAGTTTCTAGCAAGTGGGAGCTGATGAAGAGTATCATGGCCACTGTGGTGGTGGTTATTGAAGCTTGTCCTGGGTTGGGGATGGTCCCGCTCTCCCAGGCCTGCCTGGGTATGGGGGTGCAGGAGGGCTGCCCATCCCCTGGGTCAGGAGCATGGCCTTTGTAGGGTCTGAGAAAGGAAGAGGAGCACCTACCCAGGGTGAGGTGAGGCAGACGTTGTTGTCTGTGACACTTGCCTCAATTCAGGTGATGCACGCAGACGCGCAGTGTGGCCTGGCCGAGTTACTTAGCCTTTCTGTGCTTCAGCTTCTTCACCTGTGAAAGGCCGCTGATCATAATGCCTACATATAGCAATGCCCACATGTTGAGTAGAATACATAAGGAGGGTTACATCCAAAAGTGTCTAGAATGAGGTGTGAGAATCTTAAATCCAGGCGTTTGCACTGTGACTATTTATTGCTGTCTGTTATTGGAGTAACCCCCCCAGTTCACTCAAAGAAGCAAGGGTGAGAGCTGCTGTCCCAACTGGAGGGGTGTAGATTGTGGGCTGGGGTGGGGTTCTGCCATGCAAGTTCCAGGGAGCATCCCCGAAAAGGGAGGAAATTGTTCTCACACACCGACTGCAGGCAGGGCGTTGCCAGGTGTGACTGAGATGAGGGTCTGGCTCAGAGCACACTGCCTTCTCTTCTTTCTACCCTAACCTGGTCCCTAAGCAGGACAGTTGTACACCCAAGTAGGACTGATTTTTATAAAACTGATGGAATTCACATATAATTCGGATTACAATTACACTGAGGCATGGAACCACCACATACACAAAACCCAACTGCTGGCAAATTTTAATAATTTAAAATAATAAACAACTTGTAACTAACCTTTGGACTCTGGGTGCTTAGGACGCTGCCTGCAGGAGCCTGGCAGGAAGTGAGGATGGAGGCGTGGGGCCACCTCTCCCACTGGCCGTGGTGACAGGTGGCACCCAGGAGGGGAGAGGTGCCTGCCGCTGTCCCTTTAGTACCCAGCCCTCACAGGTACAGAGGGTTAATCGGGGTGCCCATGGGAAGTAGCCTCTTCTCAAAGATCCTTGTGCTACATTTTGGACTTGGAGTCAGGTAGACCTTAAGTGGGATTGAGTCTCCAGCCCTTAGTTTCCTCATCTATGCGATGGATTTGTCTCTGCAAAAATACCTGAGGTGCTTAGCTTGTTGTGATCTCTCAGCAAATGGCAGCTGCTGTCATTGTCTTTGTGCTGAGGAGCGTCCTTCCATATGTGGCTTGTTCTGGAGTATAGCCTGAAGGTGGAAATCAGAAGCTTAGCAACAAGTTGATTTTCTAGCATCAAAGGCCTGGAAGCCCTCCCTCACCTATAATTGTATCTCTGAGAGAAGAAGTAATAATTCACTCCATGTGCAAATGGAAAAGCAGAGACCTGGAAGGTTGAGTGGTTTATCCTAGCAAGTTAAAGCCATCTACATCCCTTACATGTATATGGGCTTTGTAAACCACCAAGTGGGTAATGTGCTTTCACACTTATCAAATAACTGTGCCGAGGCTCCTAGTGGTCTGGTGGTATGTATTTCAACTCCCAATTTACAGATGCAAAAGCTGAGGCTTGGAGGATTTGAGACTTCAAGATCACACAGCGAGTTTGTGGCAGAGCTAGGGCTCAAACTTAGGCTTAGACCTTCTTCTTTTTTTTTTTTGTAGAGACAGAGTCTCACTTTATTGCCCTTGGTAGAGTGCCGTAGCGTCACACAGCTCACAGTAACCTCCAGCTCCTGGGCTTAGGCGATTCTCTTGCCTCAGTCTCCCGAGTAGCTGGGACTACAGGCGCCTGCCACAACGCCCGGTTATTTTTCTGTTTTGCAGTTCGGCCAAGGCCGGGTTTGAAGCCGCCACCTTCAGTATATGGGGCCTACTCGATGAGCCACAGGCACTGCCCAGGCCTTCTGCTTTTTTCACTAGGTGCTCATACCTCTCAAATAGGCCCTTTAGACTCTCTCTGCAATTATTTTTCCTCTCCATCCAGGTAGGTCTGTTAGGATGGACAATCATGAACCAGAAGGGAGAGGGTTAAATTCTTTCTGAGCAGTGGAGCTGGTTTTGAGCTGGGCTCCTCAGTGACCCCATCAGTGACCCCTTTCCCATGGGTCAGGCCTGCAGGCCATGGGGGAAGGGAAGCAGCACAGTGAGTTCTAATGGCCCAGTGGGGCAGTGGGAGGGCCTGGGGAAAGCAAGGGCCCAGGATGCTCATCCGTCTCCCTCTTTGGACAAAGATGAACAAAGATGCTGAGGGCATTTTCAGTCTCCATAGGAAATCTCTAAGGAGAAGTCTAAATGTCCCTTGGGGTGGGCTACCATCAGCGTGGGCTGCCGAGAGTGTGGCCTGTGTTCTTACTCAAGCCACAGAGCACAGGCAGCTCCTGTAGACAGCTTCTATGATATGTTCCTTGGTTACGTGGGAAAAGAGATCATTTTTTTACCAGTAAAGCACTAAATGGAAAAATCAGAAAATGGAAACATCCAATGAACCTTAGAGCTAGTGGGACTTTGGGGCTAGCCTTTTATTTATTGATGAGGAAGAGGATGATTCTGGCGGCCCACAGAAGCCAGTGTCTATGACCCCAAGTGGATTAGTGTCTGCAAGCTGGGAAGGCCTCCCAGTTCCTCCACCTCTCCCCAAGTGGCCCTGCCCTGCCACTCCCCTCTATTAGCACAGACATTCTGGCTTTTGAGCTTCAGTCTGGACCATTGTCCTGTGTCCTCTCCAGACAGGGAGGGCACTGGGAGTAAACCTTATTCTATGGGCCCAGAGCCACAGAGTAACTCACCCAGGGTTGTACAGCGAGTTGGAAGGAGAGCTATTCTGGAAACCAGGTATCAGCCCAGTGTTTGCCTTGAAACCGCCACCCTAAGAGGGGCGTTTGAGGGGACAGGATTTCCAGGGAAGCTGAGGAGCTGATTTTAAGGGCAGACTAAATCTCTTCTATCCTCATTTTCCTGCCCTCCAGGTCCCTCAAACTCCCTGCTGGGGAATCCTAAATACACCTTGTCTCTAAATTGCAGGTAGAAACCTTTAATTGTTTCTAGAGGCCAGAGAGGCAGTGAGAGGAAAGCCTTCTAGCTGGTAGGCAGGGCTGGCAATGTCTGGCTCTGGCTACTTCTAGACACTTCAATTAGTGATGTTAATTATGGCCTAGTGAGCACGGGTTCTCCGAGGCAGGTTTCCAGTCCCTCCCCCTCCCCCCCAGCACCTGGCCTGTGTCAAGCTCACTAGTCAACTGGTCTTTGAGGCTATGTTTTTGGTCTTCCCTCTGCCCATCTGCAGATGAAAGGTGCCCTGATAGTGTAAGTTATTAGCAGTTTCATGTTCTCCATCTTTTTTTTTTTTTAATTAGGTTAAAATATGTACAACATACAATTTAAGTGTGTAGTTCAGGGGCATTAAGTGTGTTCACAGTGTTGTGCAACCGTCACCACCTTCGGTCCGCGGAATTTTTTTCATCGTCCCGAACTGAAACTCTGTTCCCATTCAACAATAGCTTTCCACTCCTCCTTTACCCCAGTGCTGGTAACCTCTATTCTGCTTTCTGTCTCTATAAATTTAACTATTCTTTTATTTTTTTATTTTTTACGTATACATGTGTTTATTAGGTTTCCACTTTTTGCCTTCACACAATTAAAAAGGCTTAAAATTTAATAACAATACTAATGTTTAAGATAAGGACTAGAAACAAAAACCTCATGAAGAGTGAACGAAGAGGGCGGCACCTGTGGCTCAGTGAGTAGGGTGCCAGCCCCATATACCGAGGGTGGCAGGTTCAAACCCAGCCCCCGGCCGAACTGCAACAACAACAAAAAATAGCCGGGCGTTGTGGTGGGCGCCTGTAGCCCCAGATACTTGGGAGGCCGAGGCAAGAGAATCGCCTAAGCCCAGGAGCTGGAGGTTGCTGTGAGCTGTGAAGCCACGGCACTCTACCAAGGGTGACAAAGTGAGACTCTATATCTAAAAAATAAAAAAGAATGAACGAAGATAAATACATTCAGAAAAGGAATCAGATGATTGCTGCATCGAAATATTAAGCAATAATAATAATGCAAAGAAAGTATCATTCACATTGTCAGATAAGAGTATGTCTATTATAGAATGCTTTGACTCTGAGGTTCAGTATGGAGTCATCAGTTAACGTCTTATTATTTTTTTTCCCAAAGTCTCAAAAAATAGACAACTAATATTTATCAATGAAAGTAAAAGATAATTTCAAAAAACAGATCATGCCAAATCTTATAGACAATAGAAAAAGAAGAAATACTTCAAAATCATTCTACTTAATCTGGATACACCTGATATCAAAATTGGAGAAAATATATTATTATAAAGGGAAAATTACAAACATTTCACTTATAAGTGAGGATGCAATATCCTAAACAACATATTAACAATTTGAATTAAAAATTAATGTTTAAGTAATGTACTTTGGTCAAAATTAAATCCAATTTATGTGAGAATTAGTCACTCTTTTCTTTTCTTTTTTTCTTCTTTTCCTTGCCCTCACCCCCTCTCTCCTTCTCTGTCTGGTCTCCCCTTCCCCCATGCCCCACCGTGTCATTAATTGTCATTAATTGTCCTCATATCAAAGTTGAATACATAGGACTCATACTTCTCCATTCCTGTGATGCAGTGGGGAGGCCTGTCTCAGGTTTCTCAGGTCTCGACTTCCCCTTAGAAAGACCGAGAACCACAGGGAGGTTCCACTTCGCACCTGTTAGGATGGCTATTGTTAAAAATAAAAAAA
>CAUYRH010174720.1:0-19213 GCA_963574655.1 Perodicticus potto | reverse complement strand
GTCCCAGCTACTTGGGAGGTGGAGGCAAGAGACTGGCTTGAGCCCAGGAATTGGAGGTTGCTGTGAGCTGTGATGCCACGGCACTCTATCCAGGGTGACAGCTTGAGGCTCTGTCTCAAAAAAAAAAGAAAATAAGAGCTTATTTATGTTTGAATTTTCACTTACCAAGATGCTGAGAGCAGATTATCCCTGCATGCAAAAGCAATGGGAAGCCACAAAAGTGGCTGAGCCACGCTCTACTCCATAACTCCCCTTTCCTACCCAACCCACCACCCCAGAAGAATAAAACAAAACCCCACAGAGAACCCAAAATGTCTGTCTTCTAATGAGCGAAGGGCCAATGGTAGGAGAAGTCACACTCCCAAGTTCTAACAATGATGACAAAGGCAAAGAGTATACATTTGGTTGGATATGAGGAAGATGTTCAAAAGCAGAGGGAAAATAAAAAGTTCCTTTACGTGGTTCCTTCTCTCAACCAAGAGAAAAGAACAGAATCAGTATTTGTTCCATAGCTCATTAGGTTAGTATTGTGAAGGCTGAAGTTGTTCGTTAATTTTTAATGGGACAAAGCACAGCCGAATTCATTATTTCCAAATATCAACACACTCTTCAACAAGGGTTTTGTGTATTTATTAGATTTCTAGACATTAATTTATGTCTAAGTTCCATATGGACAACATGAAATCAATTAATTTTCAAGTAAGATATACAGCTAGTTCTCACTCTTTATTTACATGGAATTATCTTAGTAATAAAAAAACTACTAAGGCTTAGTGCCCATAGCTCAGTGGTTATGGTGCCAGCCACATACAGGGGGGCTGGTGGGTTTGAACCTAGCCTGGGCCTGCTAAACAACAAGTACAATTAAAAAAAAAAAAAATAGCCAGATGTTGTAGCAGGTGCCTGCAGTCCCAGCTACTTGGGAGGCTGAGGTAAGAGAATCGCTTGAGCCTATGAGTTTGAGGTTGCTGTGAGCTGTGACGCCACCGCACTCTACCTAGGGTGAGGGCAACATCGGGAGACTCTGTCTCAAATAAACAAAGAAACAACAACCAAAAAAACTACTAAATACAAAATGCTGTATCAATACTATTTTGTGGGGAAAAGGATGCATTACTGCTACAAAACTTTTAGGAATTTTCAAAACAAAGAGGTTTCAAATGATCTAAGCCAGTTTCTACATAATACCGACTGTGTGAAAGGATCAGTGGGCACCTTAGTCTATAAAAGGAACATGAAATGATGCCAGGAAATGTCCTATAGCTGATTGCATTTACAAGACAGGAAAATTTGGGCTTGGGAGGTTAATTATACAGACATTTAATGAAAAAAAAAGGTGTTTTACTTTATTCCCTATTAACTCACTTCTACACACTGTACTAGGCACTCAGAGAGAAATCCCCATAGTGGAGGCAGACAGCTGTACTGGAGCCCCAACTCACACAGTGAGGACTCCATGTCAGCCTGCAGGGACACAAAGAGGACCCTGTGAACAGGCTCTCATTCGGTAGGTGCTGCCACATTTCCCTAAATAATGCCACTAGCCAATCCGGCTCAGAGTCCTTCTGCTGTTTGCTAGAGCTTAGGTGTCTCAGCCCTTAGAGGTGTGGGTCTTTTCTCCTTAGGCTGTGACACATCTTTGGCTGCTCTGACCACTGTCTTGGGTCAGGGTTCTGGCTCCTTCAAGTACAGAGTTGGTAATGTAGATTGACCAAGATGGAAGGGCCCTGTGAGTGCCTCCCACGAGCAAAAAAGTCCCTTATTCATCTCTACACTCCCATCTTACTCTCTGTGCTGGGCAGAGAGTGAAGGGACATTCACTGACATCCTGCTGAATAAACAGATGACCTGAGACCTCAAACAATTCACTTCCCTTCCTCCAGCCAAGTGAGTCTCTAAAACAGTCTCTCAAAACATGGGTCTGAGTCATTTCCCCAGAACCACTAGGACTGCTTGTTGACAATGTGATATTCTAGGGCTCCACTTTGGAATTAGTGTATTAGAATCTGCAGGCAGTAGAGAAAGAGCCTGAAATTTACTCAGTTTCACTATCACAGCCATATGGTCTCTCTAATCCTCTCTAACCCCTGCCTCTAACAACATACAGGGCCTGGTTCTTCGTTACCCTTGTATCAACAGTTAAGAATTTTTGCCCACATTTTGGGTCAACGTGGGCAAAAAAGAATTTTTTGGCTCAGCGCCTATAGCTCAACGGGCTAAGGCGCCAGCCACATACACCTGAGCTGGCGGGTTCGAATCCAGCCTGAGCCTGCCAAACAACAATGACGGCTGCAACAAAAAAATGGCCGGGGCATTGTGGCAGGCGCCTGTAGTTCCAGCTACTTGGGAGGCGGAGGCAAGAGACTCGCTTGAGCCCAGGAATTGGAGGTTGCTGTGAGGTGTGATGCCACAGCACTCTATCCAGGGTGACAGCTTGAGGCTCTGTCTAAAAAAAAAAAAGAATTTTTGCCCACATTGACCCAAAAAGGCCTTAATTAATTAATTAATTTTTTGAGACAGAGCCTCAAGCTGTCCCCCTAGGTAGAGTGCCATGGCACCACAGCTCACAGCAATCTCCAAACTCCTGGGCTCAAACCATTCTCCTGCCTCTGCCTCCCAAGTAGCTGGGACTATAGGCGCCTGCCACAACGCCAGGCTATTTTTTGGTTGCGGCTGTCTTTGTTGTTTTGGCAGCCGGAGCTGGATTCAAACCTGCCAGCTCAGGTGTATGTAGCTGGCGCCTTAGCAGTTTTAGCCACAGGTGCTGAGCCCAAAAAAAGGCCTTAATTTAAACCCTGCTCTCAAAAACTCTGTGAAGGAGGAAGGAAAGTTCTGGCCCTTTCATAACAGGATTCTGACTCTCACAGACATTATAGTGAGTAAAAAAAAGCTGAAACCAAAAAAGCACACACTACATGATTCCATTTATATAAAATTCTAGGGGAAGGCGAGGTGGCTCACTCCTGTAATCCTAGCATTCTGAGAGGTCGAGGTGGGCGAATTACTTGAGCTCAGAAGTTCAAGACAAGCCTGAGCAAGAGTGGGACACAGTCTCTACTAAATAAAAAAAAAAAAAAAATAGAAAAACCAGACAGGCATTGTGGCAGGTGCCTGTAGTCTCTGCTACTTGCCAGGCTGAGGCAGGAGGATCACTTGAGACAAAGAGTTTGAGGTTGCTGTGAGCTATAACGCCACGGCACTCTACTGAAGACACCAGAGTGAGCCTCTTGTATTAAAAAGAAAATTCTAGGGCAGTGCCTGTAGCTTGGTGGGTAGGGCGCCAGCCACATACACCAGGGCTGATGGTGCAAACCCGGCCCAGGCCTGCTAAACAACAATGACAACTGCAACAACAACAACAAAAATAGCCGGATGTTGTGGCGGGCACCTGTAGTCCCATTTACTTGGGAGGATGAGGCAAGAAAATCGCTTAAGCCCAAGAGTCTGAGGTTGCTATGAGCTGTGACCCCACAGCATTCTACCTAAGGCGACAGTTTAAGATTCTGTCAAAAAAAAAAAAAAAAAAAATTCTAGAATAGGCATAAAGAATCTCTGGCACTAGGAATTGTTAGAGTGGCTAGGCTGGGGCAGTTGGCAACTGGTGGGAAAGGGCACAAGGAAACTTCCAGGGGTTACAGAAACATTCTCCATCCTGATATGGGGATGCAATACACTGGTGTGTGCTCTAGTCAAAAAGAAGACCTGCGCATTTTTTTTTTTTTTTTTTGAGACAGAGCCTCAAGCTGTCACCCTAGGTAGAGTTCCATGGTATCACAGCTCACAGCAACCTCCAATTCCTGGGCTCAAGCGAGTCTCCTGCCTCTGCCTCCCAAGTAGCTGGGACTACAGGCGCCCGCCACAATGCCCGGCCATTTTTTGGTTGGTGCCGTCATTGTTGTTTGGTGGGCAGGGCTGGATTTGAACCCGCCAGCTCAGGTGTATGTGGCTGGCGCCTTAGCCCGTTGAGCCACAGGCGCCGAGCCAAGACCTGCGCATTTCACTGTAAGTAAACTATACCTCAATAAAAACCAATACCATTGTCTCAAAAATAAAGGCAAACAGAATTATTTGCTTGTTCTGGGTCCTTTTCTTTCAAGGATAATCTTTTCTAGTTTGTACAGATATTTGTCTGCCAATCTCATACTGTTTCCATACTTGTTCATAGTGGCATCTCATTTGGATTCTGGTAAGCAGAATTTTGTTTTATTTTAATTTGAATTTTACTCTTGCCTTCCAGAAAAATTGCCCAGTTCAGTACCACCTGTGCATAGTGTGTGTCTCCTGGATTCACCCTACCCTTTATTATTAAAGAGCAGGTAGATGAGAAAGGGTTAAGAGCTGCTGGAGGCCCCTGAACCACCTACTTTAAGACCAAGTAAGTAACGAATGCCTCCTGTACCGGGTGTTAAGACAACACTCACTCAGATAGCAATCAGGGCAACAACTTTCTTGCCTTTATGCTAGCCAAAACATACTCATAAGTACACAAATAATAGTAATAATAATAATAAAGAAATATATACAATGTACTTCTCTACCTCAAAAGAGGTGAAGAATCAAATAACACATTTTGTTTCTGTCACAACTGGTGTACCTGATAATGATTGGTCTGTACCATGTGCTGTGGGCTGGGATAAAATCCTTCGCTGGACCTCGGGCTAGGATAACCAGGTCTGCTGGGCTGTGAACAAATCAACAGAGCATTATGTGAATTATGAAAAGGATAGAAAAGATATGTCTCTAATACAGCTTAGTTAAAAAGAATGATAAAAGGAGTGCTATGACATTTCAATGCAGGAAACAACAGTTTATTCTTTGATAACCAGATATCCACATGTGAAAAAATGAAGTTTGAACTCTTCCTCAAAATTTAACAAAAATTAACACAAAATGGATCACAGACTTAAAGCTAAAAACCTTAAGATGCTTAGAAGGAAACATGAGAGTAAATCTTTGTGACCTTGGGTTAGGCAATATTATCTTAGCTCTGACACCAAAAAATAGCTAAATTGGACTTCATCAAAATTAGTAACTTTCATGTTGTAAATTATACCATCAAGAAAGTAAAAAGACAACCTAAAGAATATTAGAAAATACTTGCAAATCACTTGTCTGATAAGATATTCATATCTAGAATATACAAACAATTCTTGTAAGTCAATAATAAAATGATAAATAGTCTAATTAAAAAGCAGACAATGGGCTTGAGTAGACCGAAAGAAGATAAACAAATGGCCAGAAAGTACACGAGAAGATACTCAACACCATCCAGCATCAGGGAGAGGCAAATCAGTAAGCCACGGTTTCACAACTAGTAGGATGGTTATAATAAAAAAAAGAAAAGAAAGTGTTGAGAAGGATATGGAGCAACTGGGACCCTTGTGTATTGCTGGTGGGAATGTAAAATGGTGTGGCCACTGTGGAACACAGTAGGTCTATTCTTCAGAAAATTATACATGGAATTACCATACACCCAGCAAATTCCACTTTTGGGAATGAAAAATATATGTCCACACAAAAAGATGTACATGAGCTACATGAAGGCTGAGGTGGGAGAGTCGCTTGAACCCAGGCGTTCAAGGCTAGCTGAGGCAACACAGTGAGACCCCTGGTCTCTAAATGCACAAGCCCAAAACCATTTGTTCTTAACAGCATTACTTATAATAGCTAAAAAGTGGGAACAATCTGTGTCCATCAACTGATGAATAGATAAACAAAATTCAATCAACTCATAAATGAAATATTTGGTAATTAAAAGTTATGAAATACTGACACATGCTACCAAACGGACGAACTCTGAAAATACTGTGAGTGAAAAAAATCAGCCACAAAGAGCCATATTTCTATATGATCCATTTATGAAATGTCCAGAATAGGGAAAAATCAAGAGAAAATAGATGAGTAATTATCAGGGATCGAGAGAAAGAGAGAATGCAAGAAGACTGCCAATGGGTGCAGGGTTTCATTTGGGGTGATAAAAATGTTCTAGAATTAATTGTGATGGTTACACAACTCTGAATATTCTAAAGATGGTGAAGAGCACAATTTTAATGGGTAAATAGTATGATACGTGAGTTGTATCTCAAAAGCTACGAAACTACCATCAATAACAAGAAGGGATGTTAAACGCCTGGGGTCTGAGAGACCCGGGATCTGCAGGGGGTGCACTCGCTCTGCTCGGCTACTTCCTGGCTGTGTAGTTTGCTGATCACACTCACTGCCTTTTATTTCCTCATCCATAACAAGGTAGACAATCTCTAAAGTCGCTTACCACTCTAAAATTCCCATTTTACTGTGGGATAAATTAATTCCAATTTCATAGCAAAAGAACAGTTTAGTCTGAACAGAAGGCTAAGAGAAAGGTTAATAAGTGGCTCCTAAAACCTGAGGGATTTAACAAGGTGAAACCAATTTTTTTTTCCCAGCCAAACTCAAGCCAGAATAAAAGGAAATGGACTTTAAGTCCCAGCAGGCATAGTGGAGTGAAGCAAACTCCTCCTCCCCCACAGCGCTGGACAAGCACACACTCAGCTGCAGTTAGGTCCAGAGTACGTTAGTAGCGACTGTTAATCAGTCTCATCTCCCCACAGCTGTCTGAAAACACAAATACATACACACACACACACACACACACATACATATGGGTCTGAAGGGTAGTCCTTTTGGAACACCCTCTGCCTCCAACGCCTCCTTCAATCTGCATATTTCCCATCCCTTCAGTCTCCTGATTTCACCAGCGTGACACAGACTCGAGTCCTCCAATCTCCTCCGTCTCTTCAGATCCCAAATGGCTAGAGCCATTACAGGAGCTGGGAAACCATTCCTTATCCCCATCACATTCAACAGTGCCCCAGTGCAATCTACTCTAAGTATGAGCATGAATCCTTCAAAGATCAACCCAATAGGAAAAGAAAGGAGGTGTTCTATGTTTTTCTCTACTGTGCACGGTGGCAGCAGTTTCCACAGCATGTTCCATGAAGCCCAAAGGACTACCCTTTAGACTGATGTACGTGTGTATATATATGTATTTGTTTTTTCAGACAGTGTCTCACTCTGTTGTCCAGGCTAGAGTGCCATGATGTCAGCCTAGCTTACAGGAGCCTCCAAATTCTAGGCTCAAGCAATCTTTCTGCCTCAGCCTCCCCAGTAGCTGGGACTGTAAGCACCTATCACCATGCCCAGATAATTTGTCTATTTTTAGGAAAGATGGAGGTCTCACTCTTGCTCAGGCTAGTTTCAAACTCCTGAGTTCAAGGGATCCTCTAGCCTCAGCCTCAGAGTGCTGGGATTATAGGTATGAGCCACTGCACCTGGCCAGATCTATATTTTTAAAGGTTTACTTTAAAAAAAGTGGTTGTGCTGATTTAACAGAGGCCAAGAAAGAGTGTGACTACCTTTGAATGCTGACATTTAAGTGCTAACTATAGTTTTAAAGGTGTCCACATGTAACCCTTAGTAATGGTTGTATGGGAACAGTTTTCTGGAGCAAGTGCTCTTGGAGGCCAAGTATGAAATGATGCTGAGCCCCAAATTAGGGCAATGAACAGAGCTGACAGCTGTGCTGTTTTGTCCTCTGTCTTACATTTGGAAGGGTATGTAAGTAACACGGGCAAAAATAAAAACAGCTGTCATTTATTCATCCTGTGTACAACAAACTACACACTTCATATACAATCTGGTAATCTCGGCGACAGTGCTGTGAAGGAGTATTACTGCTCCCATTTTAGAGGCTCAGAGAAATCAGGCAATTTAAGTCCAGCTGGTAAGGGCAGAACTCCTGACTTCCAAATCTACTTTACATGATGCTACTCTAAGACTACTGTACTTCTGACTCACCAAACATTAAATAAAAAGGAACATATAAAAGAAAAAGACCAAATGCCAAAAGCTCTATAAAACATCTCACAGTTATTCAAATACTGAAAGGTACCAAACGATAACACAAATTTTCATTTCAGGTAACAGGTAAAAGAAGAAAATGTTTTATGGTAAGACAAAAGGATCGCACAAAGGATGCCACAAAATCAAATTTTGCTAACCACCAGACACGGTGAATGCAAATGTACTGTTCTCTGTGAAGGTGAGCGCAGTATGGTGGTCCAGAGGGCAGTCTCTGAGCCAGACTGCCAGTGTGTGTGGTTAGGGTACATCACCTCTCTATGCCTTCCACTGTCAACCATAAAAAGGGGATAATAACAATAGCCACCTCCTACAGCTGTCATGGAGATTAAGCCAGTAAATGTTAAGGTCTTTGAGAATGGCTTTCATGTAAGTACCCAGAAGTGTCACCTGCTAGTAACCATGATGAGTTAAGCAGGGTCAATACACCTCTTTCAAGACAGAAACTTAGATTTTAATAAAGCAAATGTGGGACAGCAGGAAATCATACTAAAATCTTCAGAGTAAGGAAGGAGAAAAAGGAAGGAACTGATATCTTAACCTAGAGGCCCTCAAATGAGTATCAACTGCTTCTTCAGGGGCATTTAAGGTACAGTGAGCCCGCTTTATCCAACGGTTCCATGCCTTCCCATTCAACCACCTATGGATTGAAAACATATAGGAAAAAAAAAACACACAATACAAATAACAAGGTATGTTATAACAACTATTTATATAGCATTTATATTGTATTTGGTATTATAAGTACCATAAAGATAACTTGAAGTATATGGGAGGCTGTACATAGGTTATATGAAAATACGCTATTTTATATAAGGGATCTGAATGGCCAGGCGCGGTGAGTGGCTCACGTCTGTAATCTCAGCATTTTTGGAGGCTGAAGTGGGAGAATCATTTGAGGCCAGGACTTTAAGACCAGTCTGGGCAATATAAGTAAGTGCTGCCTCAATAAAAAATAAGAAAAATTAGCTGGATGTGGTGGTGGGCGCCTGTAGTCCCAGTTGCTTGGAAGGCTGAGGCAAGAGGATAGCTTTAATCCAGGAATTTGAGGCTATAGTGAGTAAGCTACACTGGCACCACTGCCCTCCAGCTTGGGGTGATAGGAGACCTTGTCTCCAAGGGGAAAAAAAGGTGAAAGACAGCCTAGAGTGGAAGAAGATATTTGTACCATACATACCCAAAAACAAGCATCTGGGGATTTTGGTATCACTCCCTCATGGATGCTGAGGGACGGCTGTATTTGTGAGTGTCAGAGTGGTTCTGATGCTTACGACAACTGGCATTAGGGTAGACGCCGGGCAGGCGAGAATTTTGGCAGCAAGAGGACAAGCCTAAACAAAAGGACTTGTCTCACATCACACAGGACTTTCCGATGCCTCTCTCGACTTTATAGGTGAAACAACAGCAACAGCCGTTCTGTCACCTGACCTACAACAAACTGCTTTACAGATTAACATAAATGATACTCTGCCTAGTTTATCAGATGCTGGACTTTGCAGAATACCAACTACTTTGTATACTAATGGGCAATTTTATTTCCTTTGAACTTTACCAAGATCTTCTCACCATTCTAGAAAACCACATCATCAAGACTAATGAAATACTTATCAGTTGAGGCTGGGGGTTCTGTATTTGTGGCTGTGGTATTCCTGGTGAGTACGCAAACAGGTCTCCTGGTGTGCTCAGACATTAGTGTTTAAACATATGTGCAAGTGTAATCAAAAATGACTTTCCTGGCTCAGCGCCTGTGGCTCAACGGGCTAAGGCGCCATGTACACCTGAGCTAGTGGGTTCGAATCCAGCCCGGGCCCGCCAAACAACGACGGCTGCAACCAAAAAATGGCTGGGCGTTGTGGCGGGTGCCTGTAGTCCCAGCTACTTGAGAGGCGGAGGCAAGAGACTCGCATGAGCCCGGGAATTGGAGGTTGCTGTGAGCTGTGATGCCATTACACTCTATCCAGGGTGACAGCTTGAGGCTGTCTCAAAAAAAAAAAAAAGAAAGGCTTTCCTAAAACACGATTGTAAGAGAAACTTTACCCAACAAATGCAATCAGTGTAACATGGTTTCTTGTACCCTCAATGAATCCCCAACAACAACAAAAAAAAAGACTTTCCTGGCTCGGTGCCTGTGGCTCAACGGGCTGGGGCGCCAGCCACGTACACCTGAGCTGGTGGATTCGAATCCTGTCCGGACCCGCCAAACAACAATGACGGCTGCAACCAAAAAATGGTCGGGCGTTGTGGTGGGCACCTGTAGTCCCAGCTACTTGGGAGGCGGGGGTAGGAGATTCGCTTGGGCCCAGGAATTGGAGGTTGCTGTGAGCTGTGATGTCACAGCACTCTATCCAGGGTGACAGCTTGAGGCTCTGTCTAAAAAAAAAAAAAAAAGACTTTCCTGTTACTTCTCCTGTATAGTCAGGTCTCCTAACATAAGTATCCTTACACTGATATTTTGAAGTTAGTAAGTCATTTACTACCATGTATTTTATTTAAGGATTAGTAAATGGGCCATTAAAATTTTTTTGTTATATAAATGGAGGGCTAGGTTTGATTAGGGCTGAAGAAAACTGACTTTATTTTCTTTGAGATGCTGTTTTAAAGCTGTTCTGAGGCAGCCATTCTCAACATTTCATTTTTAGGACCCCTTTACACTTTTAAAAATTACTAGGGACTCAAAGAGCTTTTGTTTATTTGGAATATATCTACCAGTATTTATAAAAACTTAAATCACACACTTAAAAGTATGTATTAATTCACTTAGAAATATTCACCTATCATGTTTAAAAAATAACTATTTTTTTGGAAACACTCAAAAACCAAAAGAAAGACCCCTTTTACATTTACGAAAATCCCTTAATGTCAGCATGATCTGCTTCTACAGTTTGCTGTGATATGCTGTTTCACTGTAGTAGTGAAAGAAAACAGTCTCACATAATCATGCAATTGGAAAAGGAGAATTATTTTCATTTTAAAAGTTTTTTTTAGCACAACTGAAGATATTATTTTTTGATACTACTCTAAAACTCAACAGGCGGTAGTTGCTTAAAGGTGACTTGCAATGTGGAATCGGAGACCTATCATTTACCTGTTATAAAACAAGGGTATAAAAGAAGTCTATAGCCGGGCATTGTGGCGGGTGCCTGTAGTCCCAGCTACTCGGGAGGCTGAGGCAAGAGAATCGCATAAGCCTAGGAGTTGGAGGTTGCTGTGAGCTGTGTGATGCCACAGCACTCTAAGGTGGGCGATAAAGTGAGACCTGTCTCTACCCTCCCCCCACCCCCAAAAAAGAAGTCTATTACTCTATGTTATACTTTGTTTTTTTTTGAGACAGAGCCTCAAGCTGTCACCCTGGATAGAGTGCTGTAGCATCACAGCTCACAGCAACCTCCAATTCCTGGGCTCAAGCGAGTCTCCTGCCCCTGCCTCCCAAGTAGCTGGGACTACAGGTGCCTGCCACAACGCCCGGCCATTTTTTGGTTGCAGCTGTCATTGTTGTTTGGCAGGCCCAGGCTGGATTCGAACCTGCCAGTTCAGGTGTACGTGGCTGGCGCCTTAGCCGTTTGAGCCACAGGCTCTGAGCCTCTATGTTATACTTTGAAGGGACCTTTAACCCATGTGTGATCTTGTAACATCCTATATTGGCGGCTTAGAAAATACTGCTTTACTGAGGTCTATAGGTCTTCCCCAAATCATCACATTTCAGTATATAATACATATATATATATATATATATTTTTAAAAATCTTATTAATTATCATTCTGAACTAATCAGAACAGTCTAAGAATTGGAAGGCTGTCAAGGTCATGGTGATGTTTTTCAAAATTCTAATTTTTGCTTGAAAACAAAAAAAAATTTAATAGAGACAGGGTCTCACTATGTTGCCCAGGCTGGTCTCAAATTCTTGGACTCAAGCAATCGCCTGCTGTGGCCTCCCAAAGTGTTAGCATTACAGGCAAGAACCACTAGGCGCAGTCAATCTACACTACTTTAGATAATTTTCTAGCCATTAATCTGCTGATTTTCAAACTTTTTCTTGAATGGTCAAACAGTAAATATTTCAAGTTTTGTAAGCCATACTGTCTTTGTTGCAACTATTCAAGTCTGCCTGTGTAGGTAAAACTGGCCATGGATAGTACACAAATAAATGAGTGCTGATGTTTTCCAAAAAAAGTTTACTTCATAGAAACAGGCAGTGTGCTATGGCTTATTGCTTTAGTTGATTAATAAAAATTGGTGTAGGGTAGAACAAACTGATTAAAAAGCCTCAAAATATGCATTTTCAAAACAGCTAAAAAGATGAAATGTAGGATTCTTTATTTAAAATTTTAAGCAGAAATGGTCTTTTTATGCTAAAACCAAAAAAAAAAAAAAAAAGCCTAACCATCTGTCTCATGAACCTAATTTAACACGCCAAATTAAAATGATTAAAAAATCTAACTGATTGGAATATAGAAAAATGTTTACTTCCATGAGCATTAGAGAAGGGCTGCATTATTGGTGCTCATCATGAAATCCTTATACTATGCTAACACTTCTGTGTGTACTAAATAAAGTGCTATAAAATGAATCACCCCATAACATCCGTAAGAGGCAAAGAATATAAACACCTTCATTTTACAAATGGTGAAAGGGAAGTTTGGAATAGGTAGGTAACTTTCCCAGTTACTGTCAACAGCAGCATTCCATGTGAATAGGTCAACTTGACTTTAAGGCCTGAGAAATTAATAATGAGATTCTCTTGCCTCCCCACACTGAACTATTCTATATTTATTACTGAATTTAAAAAACAGACTAACTTATAAATAGAATATGGATGGCCTTAAATGCTGGGATGAAGGGGTCACATTATTTCTTTCTGTGGGTAACTAAGGATTCTTTGTTGTTATTAAACTAGGAAATGACAGAAAAATGTTCCGGTTTGCTTACTTCCTAGCTCAAAGCAACATCCATCAAACAGCCCGTGTGGGTGGTTTTCCTCCTCTAGGCCTTGGTTTCTCTCTGTACAGAGGAGACTGAGCTGAGGCACCTTGTACTTCTGAACTTCTGCTGCAGAATTGTTGATCACATGTACTCACTTCCAACGTGCGACAGCGGTATGTTACTGTTACACAGTTCAAAGTGATGACCAAGAAAATAAGTTTTCAGCTATTACTGTAAGAAATTGGTACAAGGTTTAAGCAATACTTTGTGTTAACAGATTTCTGAACATCTTCCTAAAAGAAAATGAAACAAATAATTGTCAAAGTTTCTTAACATATTGTTTAGCTAATCACATATCAAAAGAGGTAATTATTAATTTTTTAGAGATGAGATCTTGTTCTACTGCCCAGGCTTAAGCTCAGTGGTGTGATCACAGCTTGCTGCAGCCTCTAACTCCTGGGCTTAAGTGATACTCCTGCCTCAGCAAGTACCTAGGACTATAAGGGTACGTCATCACCCTGGCTAATTTTTGTTTTTTGGTAGAGATGTGTCTCACTATGTTACCCCAGGGCGGTCTCAAACTCCTGACCTCCCAAAGTGCTGGGATTACAGGCACCACCACACCCAGCCAAACAGCGTGTAACTATTATTCACAAAAAAGTCTATTATCTACTTACTTTCCAGAAAAAGGTCTGAAATGGATTATTCACACAAGTAAACCAGCGTGTGAAAATTGTATTCTGTCAAAAGCCAAAAGTGTATAAAGACTTCTTCTTTTTTTTTTGTAGAGACAGTGTCTCACTTTATCACCCTTGGTAGAGTGCCGTGGCGTCACACAGCTCACAGCAACCTCCAACTCCTGGGCTTAGGCGACTCTCTAGCCTCAGCCTCCCGAGTAGCTGGGACTACAGGCATCTGCCACAACGCCTGGCCATTACTCTGTTTTGCAGTTTGGCGGAGGCTGGGTTTGAACCCACCACCTTCAGTATATGGGGCCAGTGTCCTACTCGATGAGCCACAGGCGCCGCAAACTAAGCACAGTGTTTAAGGACCAGTGCTGTCTAAAACTCCCAGCCCCGCCCAGCCTAGCCCAGCAATCAGCAGGGCCCCAACACAGGAGCTAAACCTGCATGGGCAGGCAGGGCCTGAGGACACTGCCAGCAGATCTCACTAGGGCAGCCAAAGGAGATGCAATGTGCTTGCTTTTCTATACAAACAACTCAGGCACTGATCAGAACAACAACAACAACGACAACAACAAAAATGTATACAAAGTTCTCAAAAAGATGAAAGGAATATATGATCAGGCCATTTTTAAAAAAAAGCAAAATCTAGAGTGTCTGCAGCTTAGTTTGATGTTAGAATCCAGATTTTATCATTAGAGAGATCTCTGACAACCAACAATACAGGAGGCTCCTGAAGGCAGGAGCTCATTTAGCTGAAGGGAAAATGAGGAAGAAAAGGAAGAGCAGGTTAAAAGACAACATCTGGTCTAATCGGTCAAGGCTTAAAATAGCCTCTACTTGACATGCAAATTCAGAACACGCGTGTACAGGAGGCTTATGCACAGAGGAGGAGCAAAGAAGAAACCATTCACTGGGGTGTAACTGCTACTCTTGAATAGCCTGATACTTGAGTTTCTCACAGAAAATAGCTGCCTACATCATAAATCTCAAGTTAGCAGGAAAACCCGAGGGTGGGGTGGGGACACGGCTACCTTAGGCGGTGCTTCATCAGACCCTCCGGAGTCCCAGGACACTGTGGCCTGTCTTCGGGACTCCATCCTCATCCGCTCTTCTTGCTGAGCCTTCTCCTCCTCCAGGATGGTGCTAAAGAAACAATACACGGTTTTAAAGGGAGCTGACAACCAGATGAGCCACCAGACCCCACCCTGCCTCATCTGAGGAACACCAGCTGGCTCGCAATAGATGATAACAAGGAAGAAAGAAGCCCATACACAGGGGAAAGAAGGATCAGGTTTCTAACTTCACAAAATGACTTATGAACGCCCTGGTCTGAACAGGCAAGTCCACTTAAAGCAGAGCCACAGGTGAGAAAAAGACAGCTGGAGAGGAAAAGAGAAGTTGGAGAAAACGAGCCAAGGAGAAATGTTTGTGTGCTGAAGTTTATTTTGAGCAGAAGAGCATTACCCCAAGACACCTCAAGCAGCACTTTGTCAAGCATATGCATATCTGATCACACTAGCACACTATATGGCCAGTTGGTTTTCTAGCCAATAATCTCCCTGGAACGCTCAATCCATCTCCCTAACTTTTAGCTTAACCAGTGCTTTCTCTGATCAGGAAAAATTCAACAGTCTTTACATGGGCTTCTGAAAATACCATTTTTGCTTTAAAGTGGAAATCCTTGCAGTTAGTAAGGCCACTACTTACCGCTGCTTGACCACTTGGAAGCTATCTGAAGTCCCACATACCGCCGCAGCCTCTGCAGTAACTGCTAGGCGGCTCTCTCCCCTCGGCTGCTTGCCATCTCATAAATCCCTCCAAGTGCAGCTGGAGCGACACTGGTAGCCTTTCCCTTCTACACATAGAGTCCCTGGGGCTCAGCGCATGGTGGAGCTTTGAAACCTTCAAGCTAACTGTGCCAATGGCTCTTTTCTATATGCCTGCAACTTTACAATTTTAATAATGAGCCTCATTCAAAGTTTCTGGCCTCCTGGTAGATCGAGTGCAGTAAATAACCACCCAGAATTACTCAGGAAGAGTGACATCAGCTACACCAGACTCTTTCTAATCTGGGAATTTGCTCAACTGTTTAAAAAGACATTCCTGCCTGGCTGGAGGCTAGAGTGCTGTTTCTCACACAACCCAACTCACACAGTCACCTTCTGAATCAAGAAAAGAGACAAAATTCATTTCCTAACTGCCCTGAGTCAGCAAACCACAACTACAGATGCTAGGACTTTTTTTATCCCCCAAAGGAAAGGCAATGTCCTCCTCAAAGAAATGATCATATTAGCACCTTACATAAAAACATTCAGGCAGAAGATACCACCCTTTCCTCAAAATAAGATTTTAGTTTCCCCTTTGTTCCAGTTAGATGATCCTGGTGAGCAAATAAACACCACAAAGCTTTCGACAGCATTTAAGACTTCTGCCCCAGTCTCCAAGGACAGGCAGGATGCCTGCTGGGTGCCACCACTGTTGGGAATCAGGTGGTGCGCGCCAGGCGAGGTGAGCCAGGTGGGCTGTGGACGTGGAAGTCCAGGATCATGTCTGGGGATACAGGGTACTGAGAGGGTCCTGTTGCTGCTAAGCAGACTCCAGCAGGTGGGTGATGCTCTGCCTTAACCCTCTAATCAGGACAGTGCTCCCCTCAGGCTGGTGAAAGCACCTGCTATAATCCTCGCTGCCATCAGCAGGCATCTCTGACAGGGCATTTGCTCAAGGATTGCTCATTTATCAAGTATCTGCTAACTTTCTGCTGTGAGTCGGACACAGTGATAAGGTCTTTCGGGTGCTTTGTCAGTCAGTCCTGTGAGGATGACTGTGTTGTGACTGAGCAGGACACTAGAGCTCCAGCAGACTTCAGCGACAGATCCAGCCTGAGCGCACAGTGTTATGGGACCAAGAGCACAGCAATGTCTTCTGTCCATTTCTTACATGGAAATAAACAGCTTTATATTTCAATTTTCTTTATGTATTTAAATTTAAGATTTATAGAAACTTTTCTTATACTTTAAATCAAACAGTACCTGACACAATTTACACTAAAATATTTGCTAAATGAAAACATATAGTGTATGTATAAATATACATATTATCATGACCTGTTAAGACATGTAACTTCACTAAGAAAATTCAAGATCAGTGATGAACAAACTGAATGGGAAAACAGCAAGGCACAATGTGCAAAGTGTGGGGTTTGAGTCACACTGAATTCATGCCTCAGGTCATATGACCATGGTTAACTCTGTCACCTCCAAGCTTCACCCACAAAATGGGGTGCCTCCCGAACTACTGATTTTGAAGGGTTATTGTGAAAACCAAAAGGAAAATTAGACAATCTATATGAAAAGCTCTGAAATCCAAGACGCTTTGAAATGGGAAGAACTATCACAAATTTCCCATGAGATAATATCCCCTGTACCTAATGGCTCCGTTCTCATAAGGGGCTTCAAGTATTTCAAACGAGTTAAAATTCAATTAGAGTTTGAGGCTGAAAAGAACATGTCTTTTTGCAAGTCTGTCCCATCACTCACTGCAGTATTAGTGACACAATTAGGACTATCCACCAATCAAACCAAAAGATCAAGAATATGCCTGTGAAAACATCGTCAATGGTGTACAACGCCTTGGAACTTGGCAAATACAGAGAAGTTACAACTATGGGAAACAGGAGTTGATACCTGAGCTACTACAGCTTCACCAAGTCCCAATCACTTACCAATGGGAACAATGGAAGGTACACCTTAAATTTCTAGACTGAAATAAATCCATACTTCAAAAGCAGTGGTTCTCAACCTTCCTAATGCTGTGACCCTTTAGTACAGTTCCTCATGTTGTGGTGACCCCACAACCATAAAATTATTTTCATTGCTACAGTAGTAACCACTGCTCAAAAGGCTGCTAATTGAGTAAAAATACATGTACGTGTACTTTTAGAGCTGCTGCCCCATATGCAGTAACCACAACTGTGTTACAGTCAAGTGACTCATCTTCTTTGTCTCCCTTGTTTCTCATCTGTCGTCCTCTTCCTCCATGCCAGGTGTGCTCTCCAAACCCACTATGCTCTCCACTGTCTCTCGTGGTTTCTCTTGCCTGGAAAAGCTTTCTCTGGCCAGCTCCTACTTATGTCACAAGCGTCAAACAGTAGTTCCTCCAGAGCACTTTCCCCGAAGCTCCTGAGTTACATCATACTCCTATTCAGCCTGAGTTACATCATACTCCTATTTGCTCCCAAAGCAACTATAGCTTTGTTTTGCTTTTTTTTTTGTTTGCTTTTTTGAGACAGAGTCTTGCTGCATTGCGCAGGCTGGAGTGCAGTGGTGCCATGAAAGCTAAATATAACCTCAAACTCCTGGGCTCAAGTGATCCTCCTGCCTTAGCCTCCTGAGTACTTCAGAGTATAGGTGCATGCCACCATGCTGGCTAGTTTTTTTTTTTTTTTTGTAAAGAGACAGGAGCCCACTATGTTGCCTGGGCTGGTCTTGAACTTCTTGACATAAGGGATTTGCAGGCATTAACTTGCTTTTCACTCTTGTCTAAAGGCATTACATATAATCTGTTTGCTTGACTTTTGCTCCTCCTAGACCAAGAGTTGTTCCTTGAAGCCCCATTTTTGCATGTCCAGGTTGACAGAGACCTAGAATCATAACGTGCATTAGTAAGTGGCAGGTGAATGGATGAGCGAGACCCCACCAGTAGAGTAAATCCACCCATCAGCAAAGAGGAGAGCATTACCAAGCTTCCCATTCTCTCAACTGGCCAAACATGAGAAGACTGCTGCTGCTTTCCTCAAGATGGCCACTGGAAGGAGGAGCCCGTCACAGACTGGGGCAAGAAGGGCCTACAAGGAGCATGTCCTTGGTGGCCTAAGAGCACCCTGATCTCAATCACCTGACCCTTAAAACAAACAACAGAACCAGAATGTCCTGAAATTTCTGGGCTTAAACAAGCCCATAAAAATTAAGGAAGAAAAAAAAAATCAAGAAAAGAATTATCCTTTCTTTTATTCTTTCAAATAATTAAAATACAGGCAAGCTATGGGAAGGCCAGGAGGAACTTCATTTTAAACAGGTCTCATTTTGGGAGAATGAAGCAGGCAGGTTGCTTGAGCTCAAGAGTTCAAGACCAGCCTAAGAAAGAGTGAGACCTGATTTCTACTTTAAAAAAAAAAATAGGCAGGCATTGTGGCAGGCACCTATAGTCCCAGCTACTTGGGAGACTGAGGCAAGAAGATAACTTGAACACAAGAGTTTGGGGTTGTTGTGAGCTATGACACCAATGCACTCCAGCCTGGGTGACAGATCAAGTCTCTGCCTCACCAAAAAAAAAAGGCCCTATCATCATTTTATTTTATGTACGTTATTCTGTGAAACTGCACGCTCAAATCTTAAGGTTACTGTTCTCAAAATCTCCAAAAAGCTGATATAAGGATAATTAATGACCTAATACATGGTGGGAGATGGGTGAAGGGGCAAGCAGAGAGAAAGGAGGGAAGGAGGTGTGGGGGTCACGATGTGTGACACACCTTTCGGAGGCGGGACACAATTTTAAGAGAGACTTTACTTAACAAATGCAATCAATGTAACCTGGTTCTTTGTACTCTTGATGAATCTCCAACAATTAAAATAAAATAAAACAACGAAATTTCTTTAAATAATCTAAGCCATATAGAAGTACTTCTTTGGAAATTTATTTATAGGCTGAT
>CAUYRH010174719.1:0-18550 GCA_963574655.1 Perodicticus potto | reverse complement strand
CATCACAGCTCACAGCAACCTCCAATTCCTGGGCTCAAGCGAGTCTTCTGCCTCCGCCTCCCAAGTAGCTGGGACTACAGGCGCCTGCCACAACGCCTGGCCATTTTTTGGTTGCAGCCGTCATTGTTGTTTGGCGGGCCCGGGCTAGATTCGAACCCACCAGCTCAGTTGTACGTGGCTGGCGCCTTAGCTCACTGAGCCACAGGCGCCGAGCCAATTTTTCTATTTTTTTGAGACAGAGTCTCACTATGTCGCCCTCAGCAGAGTGCAGTGGCATCACAGCTCATAGCAACCTCAAACTCTTGGGCTTAAGAGCGATTCTCTTGCCTCAGCCTCCCAAGTAGCTGAAACTACAGGCGCCTACCACAATGCCTGGCTACTTTTTTGTTGCATTTGTCATCGTTGTTTAGCAAGCCCAGGCCAGGTTAGAACCGCCAGCCCTAGTATGTGTGGCTGGTGCCCTAACTGCTGAGTTATGGGTGCTGAGCCTAATTTTTCTACTTTTAGTAGAGACAGGGTCTTGCTCTTGCTCAGACTTGTCTCAAACTCCTGAGCTCAAGCAAGCCACCTGCCTCAGCCACCGGGAGTGCTAGGATTATAGGCGTGAGCCGCCTCGCCTGAACTTTTTTTAAAGAACCCGTTTTGATTGAAACCACTGGATTATAACTGTCACGGTTATCTAAATTTGGCCATAGAGAACCATACTGTGTACACGACTGAAAAAGATAAAATGCTATGACTGCTTAGAAAGCTCAGGGAAGCTGAACCCTGAATAAGTTGGGCGGCCAGAGACTGGGTCCACCTTGTTGCATATTTAAACTCCTAGGACATGACTATAAATGAGGATGTTAGTACAAAATGGTTGGTTAGACTGTTTTGACAATGACTGTGGCCTGGAGGCTCGACTCCGAAGATATTTAGAAAGCAATACTGTTGGTGATGGTGATACTAGGAGAGAGATGGTTTCTTCCTCACCAGCAAGAAACATGCCCTCCCCCCACTCCCCGCCCCAACAGGCAGCTTGGCCAGTGACTGCGCACAGATGAGTAGTCCAGGAACACAGAAACTCCTCCATGTCAGCCAAGGAGCCTCTCCTGACTTCAGGAAGACCAAGCACTGTCTGTTTCTACACAAAACAGCAAAGGTTTACCCATTCCCAACCCACTGCCCCTTTAGAGAGGACAGGGAGAGTTAGGAAAGGGAAGGGTCCAGTTCATGGGTATAGGTATTTTAGAAGTTTTAGGGGAAGATGCAAACAGTGCAGCAAGGCCTTTTAAAAACCCAATTCAAAACGTGTGTTGCTAAATGAATTACTGCTGAACTAGAAGGTTTTCTATTGTAGATTTCGCCTGAATATTTAGCCAGTTTTCCTTCTGTTGATATTCTCTGTGTGTGTTTGATATAAAAGTAACTCTTCTCACGCAGACAGATTTTTTTTCTGGGATGTGCCTGAGAGGCAAAGCCTCCTTTTGAAAGCTGTCTACCTCCTAACTGGGTCACATGGAGGTAGAGCTGACCTCAAGCAAGGGTCCAAAGACTCTAACTTGAAGCATCATCAAGCTGGTAAGGGCAGCAGGAAGAGGCTGGCTGCATCTCAGACAGGGAGGAAGGGTAAGCTTTGCCCCTGAGCACTCAAAGGAGCAGGTAGGAAACAGCTACTCCCAGAAGCTGAGAGTAGAGCAACCACAACATCACAGGAGAAGAAGGCAGAGGACAGTGGGATTTAACCCCCAAGTGGGGTTATTTCAAGAATGCCAATGCAGACATTACTTGTATCTCCCTTCAAAGCCATTCTCAGAGGTATCAGATCAGCAAAGTCAATGAAACAAAGACAAAAGTGACCGACATGAGATGCAGTTAATGGAGATGAGCTTTGTTAGAACACAGGTTCATGAACTGCTTAGAAATGGCCAGTGAAATGCATGATGCAGGGGTGGCATGTGTGTGGCCCCAGGGTGCGGCAGGGTCAGCAGAGTAATCACAAGGATGGGAAGAGAAAAGCCCAAATAAACATGAAGGCAAAGCCAGCTTTCATCTTACCACTGTGTCCTCGGTAGGCTTGAAAACACAAATTTACACTTATTGGGAAGCCATGCCATATATACAGTTACAAGTTATAAGCACAAGGCTACTGAATGCTTCTTGGGGAGGACTATTAATGTTAAATGGGGCTAATATGTTGGAGGCAGGCTTCCTCGGCACACACAAAGCAAAATGAGAAGGAATTTAGAGCATTAAGATATACATTTTTAAAAGGAACCCCAACCCTTAAGATTTCTATTCTAAAAAACCATTTGCATAGTCAAAAGTGGTTAGACACATTGAAAAATCCCAACTTGGGTCCTCAACTCCTATTCTTTTTGCTTTTAAAAGAACAAAATGAACAGATGAGATTTAATCGTTCAGAGGCTTTGTGCTATAAGCAGTTAGGTAAGGAGAGTAGGTTTTTGAGAACTTGGTGGTGGTGTGTTAAGGAAAAGGTTAACCTGGCCTGACAATTTTTCATTTTCCCTGTAAAAAGTAGGCAAGTAACATTAAAAATGATCAAACAAAATATATGCAACAAGAACACATCAGTGGGATAGGATTTCCAAAGTACCAGTGACTACAGTGGGTCAGTAGTGTAGTTGGAACCACTCCTGAAAGGACCAAGGGATGAAGAAGCTATCCTTAATGATCTGTGCTCAGGTGTAACAGCTGGGGTGTGGGGTCCTCTGTGCCTCAGGCTGAGGAGAGCAGTCTGTAAATGAGATCTGTCTGCAGAGGACAGCAGGCAACTCAGAATCCAAGAACAGAGCACAACTGTTCTAGGATCTGTGGGCAACACCTGGGGTCTGGAGTAGGGGCCCATGGGAGAAAGCTGTGGTGCTCTCAGAAGTCCAGGAGGCAGGGTGGTTACTAATTAGTATTTTTATTTTTCAAGGAGCAGACTAAGTGAGGTCTCTTAGGTCCACAAGGCTACAGCTGACCTAAGGTGGAAGGAGAGAAGGTCCCATCACTGGATCTTACCTCTTCTGCGTCCTCTGAGTGCGTGGAGAGCTGGTCATGCTGAATAATCTCAGCATCCTCCTCTGTCGGTCCGTTGCCCACCCTGATCCCACCAAAGTTGAGAGTTCCCTACACAGATGAACAGAAAGAGTAGAATTTGCCTGGGCTTTAATGTGGCATTCTGTGAGGTGGGAAGGGCGACGGTTAATACATACAAACCTCAGAAAAGCATATACTCTAACAACAAAAACAAAACCCACTGATGGAACAGCTAAGTAAAAACTGTTCCCACCCAACTGACACCTCCCCAGCCCCAGCCCCAGCCCAAGCCCCAGCCTACAATTCCCACCTCACCCTGCTTTACAGGAAATATGCAGCTTTGCCTGCTGCACCAAGAGGCACCAACCTTGCCCTGGTCAAGCCGATTGAGAATCCTGCTTGAATGAAAACCGTAATATGCACAGACTCTCATCACAAGTGCTATCTACCTGGAAAGGCTGCAAAAGTCTAAGCTTTTCTGGAACTAAAGACTAGACTTTCTAAAGGGGAGGGGAGGGAACCAAATGACACATGATTGTACCCTGGTCTGATAAGCTCTCAATAGGAACCCGGAAATTTCAGCAACCTCTCCCAGAAATGTACTAGGTCTCTGCCAAGGAACAAATGACTTCTGAGATAAGGGAAGGAAAAGTATAAGTTCACCTGTGGCTAGAGAACACTTAGTTTTAAAAAAAGGCAGGGGGCTGCTGTCCTTCAGTGAAGGATTCTACAGTATTAAGGCAATTCTTCCATAGGCATGTGGGCAGACACCAGCTGGGCATTTGCTGTTTCTTATTTCACAGGTATAATCTGCAGCAGGGTCTCCATAAACAGAATGTTAAAGTCAACTTGATTTGAAAAAAACTAGGCTTTACTGGGGCAAAAGAACAGAAGCCAGACAGAACTAGGTTAAGTCTGACAGATACCAATTAGTGCTAATCTGCCACAGCATGAAAAGAAACTTAAGTAACAGCCCCTAGAACCACTTCATGTGGTTTCTGTCTGCACAGCCAAACAGAGGCAAGAATTCTAGGACAACTCTCCCACAAAATGGCCTCTGGACAGCAGCACAAACAATGCACAAGCAGATCTGGTCAACTGCCCTGTGCTCCCCCATTCCCAGCTTCACCTTTTGGTGTATTTCTTTTACCACAGCTCTCGCCACAGCCACAGCTTACTGACCGGCTCAGACCTCAGCGTTTGCATAAATCCTCCCTCCTCCGCTAGCAGTGGTTCTCACATGGTCAGGGAACCAGCTGCATTAGAATCACCTTGAAAGCTGCATTTTAAATAGAGAGTCTCAAATACTATTCCCAGAAACTGTAAATTTAGTATGTCTGGGGTGGGGCCCAGGAAATTTGTATTTAAAAAATATTTCCCCAAGTACAAATTATATAAACATTGTGAATGGTCCATCAAAATTTTAAACGCATGAACCTTTTGGGATTTAGCAACCCAAAGACTGGAACATCAGGATATATGGACAAGTTACTCCCTGCATTACTGGGTTGGTTTTTTTGAGACAGAGTCTCACTCTGTCACCCTGGGTAGAGTACTGTGGTGCCATCTTAGCTCACAGCAATCTCAGACTCCTGGGCTCAAGTGCTCTTGCCTCAGCCTCCCGAGTAGTGGGGATTATAGGTGCCTGACACAACACCTGGCTAATTTTTCTATTTTTAGTAGAGACAGCATCTCATCCGTGCTCAGGCTGATCTCAAACTCTTGAGTTCAAGCAATCTACCTGCCTCACCCTCCCAGAGTGCTAGGATTACAGACATGAGCCACCATGCCCAGCCTGTGTTGCTATTTGTAACAGCAAAGAATTGAGAACCAACAGATCCATCAGGGAGACAGTGATTACATAATTTTGGTATATCCAATGACATATTTTATGGTAGCTATGCTAACATAAAAAAGAGGAATTATTACTATGAAACAATCTCTAAGATACACTATATTTTAGAAAACTGAATAAATCAAGGGACAGAAGAATGCTACAGTTTAAAACACAATTCCTAATGTGTGGTGTCTCTCTCACTCACTCAACAGATGACAGGCAGGTACATACTGGAGGCAAACCCCCTATTAATGTACCCTTGAGGAGAAATGCAGTGAGGATAGGTTTTTTCCTACTTCATACTATGTGCATTCTCTAGCCACGTGCTTTATTTTCTTATACGTATTTTATTTCTTAGGGTCTTGTCTAGGCCATGAAATTATGGGCGACTTTTATTTCTTCTTCTCCTTATCTGTCTTTTTTTTTTTTTTTTTTTAAGACAGAGTCTCACTTCATCGCCCTTGGTGGAGTGTTATGGCGTCACACAGCTCACAGCAAACTCCAACTCCTGGGCTTAGGCGATTCTCTTGCCTCAGCCTCCTGAGTAGCTGGGACTATAGGTGCCCGCCACAACGCCTGGCTAATTTTCTGTTTTTGCAGTTTGGCCAAGGCCGGGTTTGAACCCACTACCTTCGGTATACGAGGCTGGCGCCCTACTGGATGAGCCACAGGTGCCGCCTCGGTCTTCTTTTTTTTTTGAGACAGAGTCTCACTTTGTCACCCTCAGTAAAGTGCTGTGCGGCGTGTCACAGCTCACAGCAACCTCCAAATCCTGGGCTTAGGCCATTCTCTTGCCTCAGCCTCCCAAGTAGCTGGGACTACAGGCGCCCGACACAATGCTCGGCTATTTTTTGTTGCAGTTTGGCCAAGGCCAGGTTCGAACCTGCCACCCTCGGTATATGGGGCTGGTGTCTTACTCACTGAGCTACAGGTGCCACCCTATCTGTCTTATTTTAATACCCTAAGCAACAAATTTAAGGTTCATTAGGTGACTCCATGTGTAGTCAGATTTGGGAACCACTGAAGCTTGGGCACCTCAAGGTCATGCACATGTTATGCCTGACAGCCCTCACAAGGTGGACTGAAAGTGCAACAGAGGGCCCAGGAAGCAGCTCCATCCTGGGCTGGGAAGGACAGAGGAGGAAGGCTTCAGGATTCAAGGTGCCAAAGCAGAAGGCCATTTCTGAAGCTTTCCCCCACTAGCAGGAACAGTGAGAGGCAGATAGGTTAAATCTCCCAGCCAGACACAAGTATCCCTTCAGAACACAGGGAATGAGAATTACAGGAAGAGATGAGAGACACACATAAGCAGAAGAAAAGAAAAATTAAGCTGTAATATACTGCTTATAGATAAGCAAAAGAACAAAGAACAGAACAATAACAGATCAGTTGTTTACATCCTCAACCCGACAGGGTCAAGAATCCAGGGCCCTTCTTACAGAGTGATCATACTGACCTGATGCCTTCAGTGAGGTAAGAAGACCCTATGAATGTGCAGGTTTCTACACTGGGGACTTTTAATTTGGAATTCATCACAGAAGAGATTGTTAGATTTAAAAGCACCAAGATCTTCTCAGAAGCACACCATATATACACATACATATATGCTAAGATAGTAAAAGAGCTGATGTGGGAAGAACATCAATATTAGGTAGCATGTGTTCTAAGAGTTTTTTTAATTTCTCATAGGGAAGTCCCTACTTGAAAATAATTTTAAGTAGTAAGATTAAAATTTCTTCTGACCCAAAATATCAGCCTTTTTTAGATAATTCTAAAAGAATTATGTGTAAGCAATTTTTTAAGTTTAAAATGATCTCTACAGCTAAGGAAGGAAATGGCTATATACTTAAGTCTTCCATTTTCTTTAAAGGAGCATATGCTACTAGAATGTAGAAGTACATGAGTAATCACTATTGGTGAGATGTAAAACATCCTACAGATTCATAACCTAGAATATATCAGGCTAATATGATATTAGTGCATTATAAGATTTTGGTTAAAGGATGTTTTTAAGGATAAATATTCAAATGCTTAACATTCAAAGTGCCATTACTAAATCACAAATTGGTATCAGAAAAGGGAAAGATCAAGACAGAAGATGACTTTGGTAATTACACCAGATGTATAGTACACATAAGACACATGGGAGAATGGAGGTCTCACTGGAACAGGACAGGAAGGATCCTGAGCCTCTAATAAAAAAGTAAACATGTATAGACTTTCCCTTTTAAGAGGCTAAGTCATTGATAATTAAAAAGGACCAAGTGTCCAAGTGTCGCTCTAAAATAGAACTCTAAAGTGCAAGGAGATCAATTCAAGAATCACCTTTCTGCTAGAATTGCCATCTTGAATTAAGATGGGACTCGGAGAGGGTACAACAGCCACTTTGTTCCCATGGACATGACTGTACTTAACATACCTGAATAGAAACTTAGGAGACCAATGGTAAAGATGATACCAGAATCTATTCTCAAGAGGTGGAAATCTTTTCTGTCATCATCTCAATGAGTAACAAGGACAAAATTCCCAAGAGCACACATGTCCCATGCTCTCAATATAGTTAAAAGAATTCTGCTGCACTGTTTGCCACCTCTTTAAACAAAATGTGATGGTTTGTTGGTTTTAATTCACTCACTGTTGCAGCCGCTGCTGCCTCTACTCCCTGTTGGCTCGGGGTTGGGCTGACTGGGGCCTCCACAGGTTGCCCTTCCTGATAGTGAATGGAAGAAAAGAAGAAGAGAGAAGAAAATAAAAGAGGGAGGGAGTGAAGGGGAGACGAATGGAGGGTACATGGAAGGATGAAGATGGTCAGAAAAGGGAAAAGGAGGGTCTTGTAACTCAGCTGCTCTCCAACAGGAGCAATAACGTAACAGCCATATGGGAGTCATGCAATAAGATCTTACGGGTTTTTCCAGTGAGGGTAATAAGTGAGTACCTGTGGATAGCTAGAAATTATGTATAAACTGAACATTTGGCAAAATTTAAATTTGTGTAGAATTCACATGCACACATATAGTTAAGTAAATACATAAATGCATGCTGCTTTTAAAAAGAAAAAAAAAAAAAAAAAAAGGAAAAAAAATCCATATGTTTTAAGCCAAACCTTTTTCCTGGATATTTTGGTCAGTGAAAGACAGTATCACAGTATCATTTTAAAAGAAAATGACTCAGTGTCAGTGCTGTGGTTGTCCAGGCAAACCACATAAGTGGGTTCACTGTCTGCAGCTCTTGCTGTCTTGCTTTGACTAATGCTGCATCTAGACAGGCCCAGACCTGGATCCTGCTAAGCACAGCATGAGCAAAGCATGACCAGGAAAGGTAAAAACTTGCGACTTGTTCTCTCTACCCCAGCTACTCAAAGCTGACTCCAGATGTCTGAGCAGCAAATACATGTTTCTCTAACTTTGGCAGGCCCAGTCCTCATGCTAAGATACAACACAAATGCATTTTAAGAGCATAGAGATTTGCACATAATTAATTATATCCACCGGGGAACTGCCTTAATCTTGGGGGAGAAGGTCTAGTAACTTTCAGCAATAGAAATATACCCACCAAATGTTTCCTCCTCAAATACTGATGGCGAAGGACCAATGGTTTAAACAATAGCATCCAAGGTACACACAGTAGTGCCACCACTACCAGGAAACACTGAATTCCTTTCTGCAAAGTAAAAAGGACAAGGCACATCACATAAAAGTCCATTAATCAAATTCTCAAGTTACTGAATCCAGCTCAAATTTCTCCCCAAACAGTACTTTCTAACTGATATGTAAGACTGTCCAGTTTCTCAACATAATTATCAGAATTTGCAGCAAAGCCCAAGAATTGTCCCATACAATGCCAGTTATTCATTGTACCCTTTCTGGATACAGTGGATCCTTCCAAGCTAAAGAGGATGGTCTGAATTCAGATATGGATATATATGGGCTAGAAACCAAATACTACAGAAAGGTTTTTGTAGACTTTTTTAGAGTGAGAGAAACATCTGGCTTCCCCATCTAAGGTAACTTCCTCGGGTAGCTTACCAAGAGGTTGACGTACCTGTCCAGAATACAGCATTGAATTATTAGACTCTGGGTAGGAAAAGAGGAACATGTTTATAAAATGGATCAGAAGGCTTGGCGCATTCTCAGATGTATGAGCATCATAGGCTGTCCACTTGTAAAAAATAAGGATAACCAAGTAGCCAAACAAAGAGGTCATGAAGATTATTTCAGGAATAAAT
Source organism: Perodicticus potto (assembly GCA_963574655.1). Taxonomy (NCBI): domain Eukaryota; kingdom Metazoa; phylum Chordata; class Mammalia; order Primates; family Lorisidae; genus Perodicticus; species Perodicticus potto. Next base: position 9,461 of record CAUYRH010174719.1, on the reverse strand, counting down.
CCAAAGTAGATATTTAGGGGCTTCTTGAAATAACTAAAAAGGGAGAGAGAAAAAATGTTAAGGGAGAACAGACCCAGGGTCACTCCTATACTGAGTAGAGATTTTTCTACCTAACACTTCTTCAATTCTGTCTTTTATTACATTAAGACATAGCAGTCAGAAGCTGGAGGCAACAGAGACAATGCAGGATTACTTATCACTTTCAAACTTTTGGACCTTGAGTGGCTCCACTGCCATCTCCACATCATTTTCTCCGGGAGAAAGAGAATGAAAAATTCCAGTATATTCTGAGGGCGCAGTTCATAATTTTATGTGAGTTACATATCAAGAAAGAAAAGAAGTGACTCAATGAGTGTTCAAGTTTTGTTCAAAGATCTTGTAACTATAATTTTTTTTTTTTTTTTTGAGACAGTCTCACTATGTTGCCCTGGGTAGAGTGTTGTGGCACCACAGCTCACAGCAACCTCAAACTCTTGGGCTTAAGCAATTCTCTTGCCTTACCTCCCAAGTGGCTGGAACTACAGGTGCCCGCCACAATGCCCGGCTATTTTTTTGGTTGCCATTGTTGTTTAGCAGGTCTGGCCAGTTTTGGTGTATGTCGCCAGTGCCCTACTCACTGAGCTATGGGCACCAAGCCAATTTTTTTTTTTTTTTGAGACAGAGTCTTACTCAGTTGCCCAAGGCAAGAGTGCTTTGACATCATCATAGCTCATAATAACCTCAAACTCCTGATTCTCTTGCCTCAACCTCCCAAGTAGCTAGGACTACAGGCACGCATTACCACACCCAGCTAATTTTTCTATTTCTAGTAGAGACAAAGTCTTGCTCTTGTTCAGGCTGGTCTCAAACTCCTGAGTTCAATCAATCCACCTGCCTTGGCTTCCCAGAGTGTTGGGATTATAGGCATGCACCACTGAACCTGGCCCATTAACTGTCAATTGTTAAGGGACTAATATTAAGTCTCATTTAAGATCATGTGGTTTTTTATTTCTTTGAGACAGTCTCAAGCTGTCGCCCTCGGTAGAGTGCCATGGCGTCACAACTCACAGCAACCTCAAACTCTTGGGCTCAAGCGATTCACTTGCCTCACCCTCCCAAGTAGCTGGGACTACAGTTGCCTGCCACAATGCCCGGCTATTTTTCTTGTTGTCGTTGTTGCAGTTGTCATTGTTGTTTTAGCTGGCCCCAGCCGGGTTCAAAACCTACCAGCTTCAGTGTATGGGGCTGGCGCTGTCACCACTATACTATGGGTGCTGAGCCAATCATGGGGTTTTTATAAAAGCGCTTCCATAGTGTAGAATGGTGTTCTGAGTTATTAATTCTTCCCCAAAGTTGTCATGATTTCTTTAGGCAAAAGCATTATTTATACTATGCACATTCTTATGACAGAAACAGAGCAACTCACATATGGTTGATAAGGCTTAGGCTGACTCCAAACAACATATGGATGATGCCAAGGATAACAGACATCTTCATCTTAAAGGAGTTGAGGAAGGTCAGTTTATTGGTAGCAATGTTCCAAATCTGTCATAACCCATGAAAACAAAAAGGTATTACAAGGAATTCTTAAATGGAAAATTATTATTCATCTATTTAAAATATAGTTATTTTCTTATTATGGCAAATTCTAAACATTTACTTAAATAGAGAAAATGGTATAACAAACTCCCATGTACTTATCATACAACTTCAACAATTACTATCAATTTATGGACTCATGCTAATCTTGTTTCATCATATTGACCACCCATTCCCTATCTATGTATTATTTTGAAGCTAAATCTAGATATCATGTCATTTTACCTGCAAACATTTCAGTATGGATCTCTAAAAGGTAAGGACTCATTTTTAAAACATAACCACAATACTGTCATCACAACCAAAAGTGCTAATAATGACTCTTTAATATCACAAAACATAAAGTCAGCATTCAAATTTGTTTCAAATTCTTTTTTTTTTTTTTTTTTTTTTTTTTGAGACAGAGTCTCACTCTGTTGCCCTCACTAGAGTGCTCTAACATCATAGCTCACAGCAACCTCAAATTTCTGGGCTTACGACATCCTCTTGCCTCACCCTCACAAGTCGCTGGAACTACAGGTGCCCGCCACAACACCCAGCCATTTTTTCTATTTTTAGTAGAGATGGGGTTTCACTCTTGCTCAGGCTGGTCTCCAACTCCTGAGCTCAGGCAATCCACTTGCCTCACACTCCCAGAGTGCTAGGATTACAGGGATGAGCCACCACACCTGATTACAGTTTTCAATTCTTTTTTTAAAATCCTTGGGCTCAGCACCTGTGGCTCAACGGGCTAAGGTGCCAGCCACGTACACCTGAGCTGGCAGGTTCGAATCCAGCCCGGGCCTGCCAAACAACAATGACGGTTGCAACCAAAAAATGGCTGGGTGTTGTGGCGGGCGCCTATAGTCCCAGCTACTTGGGAGGCAGAGGTTGGAGACTCACTTGAGCCCAGTAGTTGGAGGTTGCTGTGAGCTCTGATGCCACAGCACTCTATCCAGGGTGACAGCTTGAGGCTCTGTCTCAAAAAAAAAAAAAAAAAAAAAATCCTTGGCTTGGCACCTGTAGCTCAGCGGCTAGGGCACCAGCAACATACACTGGAGATGGCGGGTTTGAATCCAGCCCAGGCCTGCCAAACAACAATGACAACTACAACCAAAAAATAGGCGGCGTTGGGCGTTGTGGCAGGAACCTGTAGTCCCAGCTACTTGGGAGGCTGAGGCAAGAGAATTACTTAAGCCCAAGAGTTTGAGGTTGCTGTGAGCTGTAATACCACAGCACTCTACCCAGGGCAACATAGTGAGACTCTGTCTCAAAATAAGTAAATAAATAAATAAAATAAATAATAATAATAATCTATTTCATCTAAGCAGGGCCTAGATAAGTTGATACACTATGATTGCTGACATATCTCTTAAGTCTCTAACAGGTTCTCCTTCCATCTCTCCTTTTTTATTTTTATCTGAAGAAACTGGGTGTTATATCTTATACATCAGTGATTTTTCAACTGGTATGTTGTAAGAGGGTCTTAGGTGTGCTGAGAAAATTTTTAATGATCATAATTAAATTATTTTTGAAAGAAATTCAAAGCACAGTATGTCCTATTTTACTCTTTTTTTTGATCAACATAATTTCAATGTGCTGTAGAAGTTTAACTATAATAAGTTCAAGTGTGCCATGAGACAAAAAAAGTTGAAAAACACTGCTGTAGATTGTCCCCAGGTCTGTGCTTTGCTAATAGTATTCCTGTGGTGCTATTGTTCCATCTATTTTTAAGTAGCAATTGACTTAGCTCTTGTCATCCAAGATGTGGATGCCTATCATACTTTTCTGATAGTTTTTTCTGCCTCCATTTGGCCATCAGATCACGTCTCCTAAATCATGACTCTGATCCAGTTATTTTCCTATGCTGAAACCTTCCCTGAATTCCCACTGTCATCTTTAGAATAAAATGCAAACAGCAGTCTAAGATGGACCTTCTACCATCTAGTCTAGCATGCTTTCTTTCTGACATGGCCTTCCCAAAAAGAACTCATCCTCAGTGACCTCTAAAATGAAAACTTGTGCCTGGCTCTTTCCTTCTCCAGCCTTAGTTTGCCTAAAATCCATGTTCTACCTGCAACTGCCTGAAACTACAACTTCCAGGCTACCCTGTAAGCCTCAAACGAGATACCGTCAAAAAAGCTTTATAACCATAGAATACTACATAAATATAAGGTGATATTGTTAGACTCCAAGGGCAGGAACTACATCTTAAAATTATGCTCTACCCGGTTGGCACTATAGAAAATAAGGATTCAATAACTTTTTTTTTAAACGTGGAATGCTTCACGAATTTGCGTGTCATCCTTGCGCAGGGGCCATGCTAATCTTCTCTGTATCGTTCCAATTTCAGTATACATGCTGCCGAAGTAAGCACAAATTTTTTTCTTTTTTTTGAGACAGGATCTCTCTATGTTGCTCAGGCTAGTCTCAAACTGCTGGGTTCAAGCAATCCTCCTACCTCAACCTACCAGGTAGCTGGGACTACAGGTATGTGCCACCTTGCCCCAGGAAACAATAAACATTTGTTTTGGTTGTTTGTTTTGTTTGGTCATTTTGTTTTTGAGATAAAGTCTCACTCTCCTACCTTAGGTAGAGTGCTATGGTGTCATAGCTCATAGCAACCTCAAACTGTTAGGCTCAAGCAATCCTCTCGCCTCAGCCTCCCAAGTGGCTAGGACCTTAGGTGCCCACTATAACTCCTGGTTAGTTTTTCTGTTTTAAGTAGAGATAGCGTCTCACTCTTGCTCAGGCTGGTCTCAGACTCTTTTGAGCTCAGGCAATCCACCTGCCTTGGCCTTTCTGAGTGCTAGAATGAAAGGTGTAAGCCACCACGCCCAGCCTCAACAAACATTTATTAAATGAATATGTAAAACGTTATTAAACCTCTTCATGCCTCAGTTTCACCATGTGTATGATAGGGATAGTGAGATCTGAGAGAATTGTTTAAGTATTAAATCAGTTATGTTGGGCGTTAGCAGAATGCCTGACTCATAAGCATTTCAGTAACATTAGCTTCATTATAATTAAAATAATTATTAACATAATCTCCCATCTCTATGCTTTTGCATATACTTTTCCTTTCCTATAAATGTGAAAAAAAAATTTTTTTTTAAGCTTTTTACTTTTTTCCTTTTTTTTTTTAAACAGCAGTTCAATGATTTTGAGGATTGGTCAATACAATACAGAGAACATAAGAAGAATACAAAATGGCACTTAACACCAATACCAGTACTTATCTCATTATGGTTATAACTAAGGATATTATTAATTTCTGTATTATTTGCTTTTCTTTAGAAGGTAAGTCAAAGCCATTAACTTGAAAGTGAGTTATATACACAATGCATACACAACCTGATATAAAATGCTTTTCTTTTTCTTTTTTTTTTTTTGTAGAGACAGAGTCTCACTTTATCACCCTCAGTAGAGTGCCGTGGCATCACACAGCTCACAGCAACCTCCAACCCCTGAGCTTAGGCGATTCTCTTGCCTCAGCCTCCCGAGTAGCTGGGACTATAGGCGCCCGCCACAACGCCTGGCTATTTTTCTGTTTTGCAGTTTGGCCAAGGCTGGATTTGAACTCGCCACCTTCGGTATATGGGGTCAGCGCCCTACTCGCTGAGCCACATGCACCACCCCCAAATACTTTTCTTTTCTTCTTTTTTTTTTTTGAGACAGAGCCTCAAGCTGTCAACCTGGAGAGAGTGCCATGGCATTACAGCTCACAGCAACCTCCAAATCCTGGGCTCAAGCGAGTCTCCTGCCTCTGCCTCCCAAGTAGCTGGACTACAGGCGCCCGCCACAATGCCCGGCCATTTTTTGGTTGCAGCCGTCATCGTTTTGGCGGGCCCGGGCTGGATTCAAACCTGCCAGCTCAGGTGTATGTGGCTGACGCCTTAGCCCATTGAGCCACAGGCGCCGAGCCCCAAAATACTTTTCATAAGTAACATTACATTTTAAAATACTAGAAACTGAATATCTGTGCTGACTTGTATTTTGACTTAATGGAACAAGAAAAGAACATTCAATTAGGGAGGGTTACAGTGATAATAAAGCTCTTAAAGTTCAAAACATTTTCCTCTCCCTTTATACTTACCATAAACTACACAATTTCCTGAGAGGATTCATTACAGTAAAAATGTCAATCACAGCTTTATAATAACTTACTTTGGAAGGAACTAATGGGAAAGCAAATTGGTCTTTGTTTTCAAATAAGGTCTTAATTTGTCTTCTTATAGAAAAAGTTTAAATCAGTTTATTATAAATATATCTAAACCACTAATTTTTGCAACTTTCTAGGTAAAGTCCAGCACTTTGTTTATGCAAAGTCTATGAGAAGAGGTCAGGTCAGGAGAGATCATCTAAGCTTAAGTCATGACATCATCTGTTCAAGTCCTTGGCACAATCCTTCACCAGTAAGAGCACAGCATGCCTGGATATGCCACTGGTGATCTCTAATAAAAGTTAGCTTCAAAAACTGGGAGATTTCTGCTACAGTCATGCACTCTTTAACATCTTGTTTATTAGCAAAAATCAGCAATCCAGCTTTCCTTAGGTCCTCATGTGCTAAACATTTTACAGAGTTCTCTAGTTACAGAAATCCTCTCTCTGTCTGTACTGTCCACAACTATTATAAACTCTATGTTAGTATAGTAAGTGTTCCAGGAATAACGAAGAGATTCTTGGCCACCAATATCCTACATTAGGAATCATGTATTATTAATCACTATCTTCTCCGGCGGCACCTGTGGTTCATTGAGTAGGGCGCTGGCCCCGTACACTTAGGGTGGTGAGTTCAAGCCCGGCCCCAACCAAACTGCAACAAAAAAATAGTGGGGCATTGTGGCAGGCGCCTGTAGTCCCAGCTACTAGGGAGGCTGAGGCAAGAGAATCGCCTAAGCCCAAGAGCTGCAGGTTGCTGTGAGCTGTGACGTCATGGCACTCTACCTGGAGCAACAAAGTGAGACTCTGTCTCTAAATGAAAAAAAAATCACTATCTCCTCTACATTACTTCCTATTGGAGGGGATGTATGTACAACTTCATTCATAGAAAACTGATCAAGTATAGTAGTTTTCCCTGCATTATCCAACCTAACAATGATAACATTGTGCTCCTGGTGATTGAACAGTCTCCATATCCTGGTGAAGAGAATTCCCATCCTCGGACAGCGGACATCCCGCCCCCCAACGCCACCCCAGCCGCGTCCTGCCACCAGGGCCGCCTGGCCTCCCCTGGCTCAGGCTGAGGGGAGGAGAGAGACGCTCTGGAGCCTCCGCCTCGGCTGCTACCCCTGCGCTGGCCGCCGGCCCGCTTCTAAGAAACCGAAGGGAGGCTGCAGTCCAGTCCGCCCTTGCACATGGAGGCCCCGCCGCAGCCGTTGCAGCACTCGCCTGGCTCGCGGACATCGCCGCCGCGTTGTCTGCAACGAGCCTCGCAGGCCACCGTCCTCCCCCCAGCTGCTTCTGGCGGCAGCGGTAGAAGCGACCACCAACAATGTGAAAAATTTTTTAAAGGCTAGATTAATTCCTACTTTCTAGAAGAAACTCTAATCTTTCCAGCCCATAGTGATCTGGAATTTTATAATCCTTACTGTGTCGTGCTTATTCTTAGATTCTTGCCCCTGCTTCTTTTTTTTGCTGTTATTTTGTTTTTTTTAAGCACACAATAAAAAAGATTTGATTATACATTTTGGGATAAGTATGTAAAGGTAAGAATGGAGTCTAAAATCCATGGAAAAGAAACATTTCTATTTTGTTAAAACATTTGCTAAAGAAAAAAAAACTAAGTTAAGCAGAAATAAAGTAAGAACTGTGAAGGAATCTTGAAAAATCAATCTTTTCAGAATCAATATTATTAGCCACCTCAGAAGTAATCAATGAAGGAAGAAATATGTAGCTCCCCAAGGCACCTGTGACTCTTATGGCTCGAAGTACTCTAAACAGATACATCAAGGTTTTCCAAAAATATATCAACAAAAACCCAAATAACTATTTCTGTTCACTTTAATTCTCTCATGTCAGAATTATGCTTAAAAATCTGAGCTAAGCATACAGGAAAGGAAGTACTCTTACTGGATCGATGCCAAAAGGGTACGGTCCACCAAATACTCCAGGGAGAGCTGGGTTCAGCTGCAGAACAGGGTTCCCCCGAAGTGTTTCTTCCCTAACATGTTAGGAAAAAAGTCACATTATTTTCAGACAGGATCACCAGAGGGCCAGATACTGACCTCAAAGGAAATTACTACAGCTATCTCTCTTCAATAAAAGAGGAGGGGAAAAAAGAGGAAGCACTAGTAGCTGAGAGTGAGGAATCATAGATGACAAAAAGAAAAATTAAACACACACACACATCAAGGAGGGAATTTAGGGAATCTACTTTTAGATAACAAAAAAGAAAGCACTTAATTCGTAGTCTCAGTCCCTTGATACTAGATGAACAAATCACAAAGCACTTCATGGACTGGAGCATAAATAAGAGGAGACACTGCATTCTTCTGAAACACAGATACTGTCAATCACTTCCTAAAGAAGTGTTAGTTTACCACTTATCTTAAAAATCAGGGCTGAACAAGAAAAGAGTAAGTTTTGACTTTTAGCTGCTTCTGCAACTTACGTCCAGTTATGATCAAACATCGGCCGTACACTCCAGGATGACCCAAAGATATTAAGAGACTTGGAAAAGCAATCATTGTAGATGAGGCCAGTGTACATGGAGAACACACCCATCAATAGAATAATGTAGCGCCCACTGAACACAGTGCTAAACATCTGGGAACCAGAAGAAAGAAGTAATGAGAATGTACTCACTGCAGCTCATGTTGTGACAATGTTATTTTGAATATGCTAGCCCCTTCCTGTGGCACTACTTTACCCCATGTTGATGCAGAGAGGTTGACCTAAAGACCAAAATCCAAAGCTAATGAGAAATTTACTTCCACAGCTCATGGTCTCTTTTATTTTCTATTTATTTAGTTTTTTGAGATGGGAGTCTTGCCATGTTGCCCAGGCTGGTCTTGAACTCCTACGCTCAAGCCATCCTCCCACCTCAGCCTCCTGAGTAGCTGGACATGCACCACCACACCCACATAACACATGGCCTCTTTGGTGTTAAAATGAACATAACGTCTCTATTCCTTTGTGATAAATTCATGGATGAAAGATTTCCAGATCAAAATTTTCATTTAAATGCTTGATAAATTATAAAATTTCAGTCCGATACACATGTAACTTAAACGATACCTCATTTTCATTCTTCTGAGAAAGGATTCGGCTCTCTCTTAACACCATCCACACAGCAAAAAGGGTCATCAAAATGCCATGGCCAAAGTCCCCAAACATCACAGCAAATAGAAAAGGGAAAGTGATGATAGTATATGGCGCTATATAGAAACCAAAAAAAAAAAAGAAAGAAAAACACAAAATGCATAAAACCATGATTCCTGAAATATCAAATTCTTTTCCACACTCTATGATCACTGTAAAGGGACTTATTTCCCCACTGCTGGACAGATGAGACTTGGGGAAAATGTTTCATGGCAAGATCTACCCTCACAAAGCAGTTAACGGAATTTGAGTTACTGATAACATTTTATTTATTTATTTAATTATTTGAGACAGAGCCTCAAGCTGTCACCCTGGATAGAGTGCTGTGGCATCACAGCTCACAGCAACCTCTAATTCTTGGGCTCAAGCGAGTCTCCTGCCTCTGCCTCCCAAGTAGCTGGGACTACAGGCACCCACCACAACACCCGGCCATTTTTTTTTTTTTTTTCTTTTTTTGACAGAGCCTCAGGCTGTCACCCTGGATAGAGTGCCGTGGCATCACAGCTCACAGCAACCTCCAACTCCTGGGCTCAAGTGAGTCTCTTGCCTCTGCCTCCCAAGTAGCTGGGACTGCAGGCGCC
>CAUYRH010174710.1:0-11485 GCA_963574655.1 Perodicticus potto | reverse complement strand
ATACTTATACAGATCCAGGTGCTGTTTTCCAACTCAGAGTCATATACACCCCAGTTAATGACAGGCCCACTGCGGTAGGCCCCAACATGGTGCTTAAGCCCCCCCCTTGTAGTCACCCCTAAGTCCCATGGCTCCCCTGGCTCTCCAGGCCAAGCACTCAGCACACAAAGTTTAATTCTAAACCACACATTTGTGCCTACCTTGGACCCTGATCCACTTTGGAAACTGGTTACTGCTACGTACCAGGTTTTAAATACTTCCAGACCAGACCTTACTAAGTCTTGTTAGTTATGTGTAGAAGCCAGATACCCCTATTATGAAGGAATTGCCCTAATAAGTAAACCTAGAGTCAGCTCCCAAGCTAGTGACTGCCGTTGGCAGCAGTCCAGGCTGCAAGTCACCTTGCAGTCCATTATAGGACAATGAACCTGTATAGGCCAAATATCCCCCGGTATCGGCATCTATGTAATCAAACTTTCCTCTGGGATGGAACTGGGTATGTAATTCCCACCAACAATTCCTACTAGGCTTGCTCTACAGAGGTCACCCCGTGTTTACATGGGACAGTTCTGAACCTAACCCGAGATTTTTGTTTATTAGTACAGCTCATCCCCAAGCTGCTCTATCACTCAGAAGACCTGCACCAAGCATATGAACTGGTTGTGGGTACAATCAATAGAATTAAAAGAGAACCAGTCACTACAATAACTCTAGCCATGCTCATAGGACTAGGCATAGCAGGGGCAAGTACAGGAATCTCCTCCCTAGTTCTCCAGGATAAGAACTATGGTGCTCTGTGTGCTGCAATAGACTTAGATATAAAGATAATTGAAAATTCCATCTCCCATCTTCAAGAATCCCTAACTTCCCTCTCTGAAGTAGTGCTCCAAAACAGGTGAGGGCTGGACCTGCTGTTCCTTCAGTAAGGGCAGTTGTGCGCAGCCTTAAAAGAAGAATTCTGTTTTTACGCTGATCTCTCAGGAGTAGTTAAGCAGTCAATGGAATTAGTAAGGGGAGGTTTGCGTAAAAAGAAACTTGAACGAGAACAATCCCACAGCTGGTAAGAATCTGTGTTCAGCAAATCCCCCTGGCTCACAAACTTAATTTCAACTATAGCAGGCCCACTTGTAATCCTATTACTGTTATTAACTCTCGGTCCAGACATAATTAACAAGTTACTGGCCCTCATCCGAGCCAGGATCAATGCTGTCCAAATAATGGTTTTACGGGCACAATATACTCCCCTCAGCTCTGAATTCACTGGCGATAGCATAGAGCTAAGGCCTGTAAGACCTGCTGAAGACCCATGATTGAATCTTCTATGCACTAGACAAGAGGGGGATGAAAGAACCAAGCTGACTCTATTTTGTTAAAACTAACTCATTTTGTCCCACAGCCTTTCACTAATTCTACTTTGTCCCACAGCCTTCAATTTGCAGTTGCATACCAAAGGTCAATTTGCAGCTGCATACCAAAGGTGATAGGCAACCTGCTTCCTCCCCCACCCCTGGCTCCAGTATGTCCATCCTGAGCAATAATGGCACCCACCCTCAGTCCCAGTAGTAGTAAATCCTTCCCCAGGCTAATTAGCCCAGAACAGACATTGTCCAGTCCCCTAAGCCCCTATCAGCTCTCCCCAGCAGTTTGCCTAACACCTCCTCCCTTTGTTCCTTTCTGTACCCTTAAAACTGCTTTTCCCTCTGCAGTCAATGCTTCTCTGCTCGCCTGCAGCATCAGGAACAGGAAGTCCTAGCCCGAGCTAGCTAAAAAACTACCTCTTGCTTGTGCATCGGACTTGGTCATTGAGTGATTTATGGGGGGGACCCTGCGACTTGGGCACAATACAACAACAACAAAAAATGCTGGGTGTTGTGGCAGGCACCTGTAGTCCCTGCTTCTTGGGAGGCTGAAGTCAGACAATCACACTTACCGGTGGTTCTCAACCTTCCTAATACCGTGACCTTTTAATACAGTTCCTCATGTGGTGACCCCCAAGCATAAAATTATTTTGGTTGCTACTTCATAACAGTAATTTTCCAACTGTTATGAATTGTAATGTAAATATCTGATATGCAGAATGTGTTTTCCAATGATGCAAAGGGGTTGCGACCCACAGGTTGAGAAACACTGCAAGTCCAAGAGTTTGAGGTTGCTGCCAACAGTGATGCCATAGCACTCTACCAAGGGTGACATAGTGAGACTCTGTCTCAAAAAATAAACAAATGGCACCTGTGGCTCAGTGAGTAGGGTGCCGTCCCCATATACCAAGGGTGGCAGGTTCAAACCTGGCCCTGGCTGAGCCTAAGCCCAGGAGCTGGAGGTTGCTGTGAGCCATGAAGCCATGGCACTCTACTAAGGGCAATAAAGTGAGACTCTAAAAAATAAATAAATAAATGAACACATAAATAAATTATAAACCATTACTGTAGAGGAAGCACAGAGACCCTGGAATATTGAGATGAATAAAGTCATGGTTCCTTCCCTTAATTAAAAAAAGGGGGGGCGCAGCGCCTGTGGCTGAGTGAGTAGGGCACCGGCCCCATACACCGGAGGTGACATTTCAAACCCAGGTGGCCAAAAAAAAAAAAAAAGTTCTGAGGTGAAGAAACCGTTAGCAGTCTGGCCTCTTTCAGGCCCCAGTCAGTCGGCATTCCTGTCACTCAAGGTCAGAGAGGTGGGGCCTGAGGCCCTATCCAATCAGGGATGCTCCAATATGAACTGTCCAATCAGAAGCACAGCCAGAAAGTAGAAGGCAGCACCGGGAATCAGAGCAGCGTTTGTCTCTAGGCTAGGCGCTGAGCTGGGACCTCTTCTTCCGTCTCCTGGAGATCCCGAGTGTCTGTGCAGCAGCCTCTGTCACCCTGTGACCTGCAGGTACTGGGAGATCTGTAGGGAGGACACCGGGACATCCCGGAGCTGGGAAATGGTGAGTAAGGAGACCGGGCGTCCTGAGAGGGGGAGGGGCGCAGTTGGAGCCGGAAGCGGCTTTGGCGGGACCCGGTAATTTCCTTTCAGTTTTAGTCTTCAGACTAAAGTTTGCCACTGGCGCCCCTTAGCCCAGGGACCCCTCTTGGCAGAAGGTGGAGGAGGGCAGGGAGTTGGGGCCCTGTTGCTTGAAGCCTTCCTGGACCTGTTACTTGGACCACGGCCCAGAGGTCTCTGAGCAGCTGTGTGGCTGCAGCGCCCGGCGTCCCTCTCTGGTGGTGACATTAGAAGGGTCCTCAGGGGAGAATCCTAACAGTGTGTGTGGGGTTTGTTCATGGGAGAGGCTGTAGTCCACAGGGCCCCCAATCCCTCCATTTTGTTGAAAATAATTTTAGGGCAGGGCCCCCTGACTCACTCTGTTGAGGAAAAGAAGTGGCTCCTTGCCTGCCATGGTAGTTAAACAGGGACAGGGAGTTATTGCGTTAAAACACTTTATTGTTAGAAAGGCTAGTAATTCCAGAGGACAATGAGAGTAATTTTTAAAATGTTGTTTTGTCTATGTAACAAGTTTTAGAAATTTATATAGGGAATAATTCCAAAAGTATAATAAAAATATATTATACTTAATGTGATTAACAACATGTAGGCAAGTTAAATACATATAACAATTAAAAATCTAATCAAAAATCATCATCAATGAAACATCATTAAACATGCTATTAACTTGTTCTATAATGCCTCATTACTTCCGCATTTTTTTTTTTTTTTTTGAGACAGAGCCCCAAGCTGTCACCCTGGTTAGAGTGCTGTGGCATCCAGCTCACAGCAGCCTCCAATTCCTGGGCTCAAGCAAGTCTCCTGCCTCTGCCTCCTAAGTAGCTGGGACTACAGGCGCCCGCCACAACACCTAGCCATTTTTTGGTTGCAGCTGTCATTGTTGTTTGGTGGGCTCAGGCTGGATTCGAACCTGCCAGCTCAGGTATACGTGGCTGACTCTTTAGCCCGTTGAGCCACAGGTGTCGAGCCTTCCTCATTTTTTTTTTTAAGATTATTATCTTTATTCCTTATTTCTGGTTTGGCCTGTTTGAGTGACTTTCTCTTCAAATGTTTTAAAGTGCGTTCTCAGTTCAGAAATAGCTAAGAAAGGTCGTGGGAGTGTCTGTGTCCACCACATTCTTTACTTTCATTTATTTTATTTTCATATCTGTGAAATTGATTTAAAATGGAAACAATCGTTATGGTTAAATTGACATGGGCGCTGTGCTAGTTAATTTTGTTTCTTGAAATTTGTGAAACATGAATGGTATACATTGTATTTATAACATTAAGAAGCTTATAGTAGAATACAAGAATAACTATGAAGATCAGACTTTGGTGATCGTTGGGTAATTATGACAATGCTTTAGATAGAAAGTGTTGGATATTCTGAAAAATCTTGTTGGTTGTATTATTTGTACTATGTCATTTATACATCTTAACTTATTTTTAATGAGTTGGGAAATATTAGATAAATAGATGCAGTGTATGGATTTTAAAGTTTTTACATCTATGATTTTTTAAAAATTTTATTTATTTATTCATTCAGAGACAGAGTGTCACTTTGCTGCCATTTGTAAAGTGCCTTGGTGTCATAACTCACCGCAACCTCAATCTCTTGGGCTCAAGGGATTCTCTTGTCTCAGCCTCCCAAGTAACTGGGACTACAGGTGCCTGCCACTGTTAGAGAGGCTATTGCAGGACTAGAAGCCTATTCTTGGCTATTTTTAGAGATGAGGTCTCCCTCTGGCTCAGGCTGGTCTCCAACCTGTGCACTCAGTCTGTCCAACTGCCTTGGCCTCCCAGAGTGCTAAGATTACAAGCATGAGCCACTGCACCCAGCCTATGATTGTGTTTTAATATTCTATGATGGCTGGTTGATTTTTTAGTATAGCTACTCCTACTTGTTTTCTTTCAACATTAAGAGAATTTATGGCTGGAGAAGTTGTATTAAGGGCCTTGATGGTGGCACAGGCCAATGGACTAATTTTCAGATTTAGTACAATTGCTATTGTTGGTATGACAAAAATGGCTAAAGTCATGTATTTAGCAGGGCTAAAAGGTGTAAGTGGCTATTATAGTTTTCAGGAAGGTTAATATCTTAAGTTATTTTAGACCAGGTGGACTTAAAATTATGTACCCAGTGTAGAAAAGGGTTTAATCATAGCAAACAGGGTTCGCCTGTGTTGTCACAGGAATATATGAAAAAGCCTGGGTGCCCTATATAGGTGGAAAGCCTATATGTAAACCTTTAAACAGTTCCATTCTGAGAGAATAAGTTTAAAGTCTTTTGTGAGTAAGGAAGGAAAAAACCTGGATAGAACTCCGTATGTGGCTAAAAGGCCTAGCCATGTAGATATGATGAAGGCCTGGCTTCATGGGGACAGGCCTGCAAGCAGAATACCTGTATATCTCTGGAATTTCCAGACTACTCCCTAAGATGAATAACTGCCTCCTGATGGTTTGTTAAAAGGCTGAGCATTCAATCAGCTCATTCCTCCAGAACCTTGTTTTGTGGTTTTGTTTTAATTATATAGTGCAAGAATAGCTTTAGATAAGGTTAGTAGAATGGTTATTGATTAATCAGTAGACTCAGTGGCGCTGGGCAGCATGAAGCCTGGGTCATGGGATTTGAGTCACAAGATTATTAATTAATAGTGTGTACGTGCAGAATTAACTATATAAGGTGTGATAAAATAAAGAAATTTCGCTGCTTGCTAGAGGGAGTGAGTATCCTCCTTGTTCTCCAACATTACGTTGCAGGTCTTATGCTCTGCTATGCCATATCTCGCATAAATTGAATCAACAGCCCTATAATAAAAACTGTCTTCGAGGTAGCTTGGTGTGTACATAAGGAACAAAGATGGTTAAGTTACATTTAAGTAAGGAATTATTCAGGTTAGTGTATTGGAATGGGCACCTTTTAAACTTAATATATTTATGACTAATAGTTTCAGTTTTCAGTTGTATAGCAAATATATCTTTTTTTCTTGACAGTAGTGGTTGTTTTTTAAATATAAATATGTGAATATATGATAATCTTGTGGGTATACGGGAAAAGTGTGAAATTTCTGTTAAGTTCTGGCCGGTGCACTCCTCCATTTGGCATGAAGTAAATACCTGTTCTACATAAGTACTTCTAGTAAGATAGAAATGAGACATATTTATGACATTGTGGGCTGAAGAAATCTATATATTTTAATGTCAGCAAAATAGGACAAGTTTCTGGGGTGAGCACACAGCCCTGTATAGTCTCAAGAGGATGATGACTAGGAATTGTCTCTCTTCAATTTTTTCTTTTTGCAGTTTTTGGCCGGGACTGGGTTGGAACCCACCACCTCCAGTATATGGGGCCTGTGGCCTACTCCTTTGAGCCACAGGTGCCACCCTATCTATTCAATACTAATGTTGTATTTCTTCTGATCTAGTTTTTGTAGGCCTCAGCTGCTTGTGGAGTGAGATACAGCTTGAGTGGAGTGTGGTGGGATGAGGCTTCTAGTCCTGCAAGTTTCATTGCTGTGTGTGCTCAGCAGAACATCTTTTGGACTAGTCTTTTCTTTCAGCTGTTTTTCTCAGGCCTATCTTTCCAGTTTTCGAGCTGGTCTTGGTTACCAGGATAAAAGGGATGTAGATTTTCTGTAGGGGTCGACTGGGGTCTGGGAAGAGAAAACTTGTGAATAAGGGATAACACTCCTGCATTTGTGGTATATACTTTTGTACTTTACAATTAAATTCTGCTGGCTTGATGCCTATAGCTCAGCAGCTAGGGCACTGGGCACATACACTGGGGCTGGTGGGTTTGAACCCGTCCCAGGCCTGCCAAACAACAATGATGACTACAACAACAATAACAAAAAATAGCCAGGCATTGTGGTGGGTGCCTGTAGTCTGAACTACTTAGGAGGCTGAGGCAAGAGAATCGCTTAAGCCCGAGAGTTGGAGGTTTCTGTGAGCTGTGACTCTAGGCACTCTACACAGGGTAACAGCTTGAGATTCTGTCACAAAAAAAAAAAAAAAAAAAGATTAAATTCTGCTTGCCCTGCCTTTTCCATTGAGACTGCCTGAAAGGGTTTCTTTTCTTTTCTTTTTTTTTTTTTTTTTTGAGACAGTGTCACTATGTCACCCTGCATAGAGTGCTGGGGTGTCACAGTTCACAGCAACCTCCAACTCTTGGGCTTAAGAGATTCTCCTGCCTCAGCCTCCCAAGTAGGTGGGACTGCAGGCGCCTGCCACAGTGCCCAGTTATTTTTTTGTTGCAGTTTTCATTGCTGTTTAGCCGGTTCAAACCTGCCTGCCTCTGTGTATGTGGCCAGAGCCCTTGCCACCGAGCTATGGGCACAGACCCCATCACCTAGTTTTCAAATGGCATTATCTTCTGGTATATTGGGAGTGGTTTTTTAGATCTGTTATCTGTTTGGGGGTTGTTTCCTGTACAAAGGAAACACTAAGTATTTATTTTTTTGATTATTTGGGTGAGTTGCCTGTTTCCAGCTTATGGCAGAGGGAACTCTGGTGAGACTTTTTTCTGGTGTGTCATGTCATGAAGTCGTTTAATGACCTGAGGTGTTAAACTTCTGGGTAGTATGATCTGTCCTTGGGTGTTAATGAATTAACTATTCTTTCATTATGGAATTTTTCTGTTTTCTTTCTTATTTCTTTTCTTATAGGTGGGATTGAAATCAAATAGGTGTAGAGGAGGCATTAAGGGGGTCGTTACTGTCAGTCCTGCAGCTTGCTTTGCTGCATTGTCACCCTCTGGTTTCTGTTGGCACATGATTGTCTTTTGTGGTGTTCATGACAGTGCATGACTGCCACCTTGTGGGAAAACAAGACAGTTTCTAATACTTGCATAACTTCTGAACTGTTTTTATTATTTATTTATTTATTTTTGAGACAGAGTTTCACAATGTTGCCCTCAGTAGAGTGCCATGGTGTCACAACTCACAGCAACCTCTAAATCTTGGGCTTAAGCGATTCTCTTGCCTCAGTCTCCCAAGCAGCAGGGACTACAGGTGCCTGTCACAACACTTGGCTATTCTGAACTGTTTTTATTTTTATTTATTTATTTTGTTTTGGAGACAGAGTCTCACTTTGTTGCCCTTAGTAGATGCTGTGGCATCACAGCTGACAGCAACCTCCAGCTCTTGGGCTTAGGCGATTCTCTTGCCTCAGCCTCCCAAGTAGCTGGGACTACAGGCACCTGCTACAATGCCCGGCTATTCTTTGTTGCAATTGTCACTGCTGTTTTCTTTTTTTTTTAGCTGGCTGGAGCTAGATTTGACCCTGACACCCTTGGTATATGGGGCCAGTGCCCTACCCACTGAGCCACAGGCGCCACCCCTGAACTGTTTTTAACATATATAGTTTTTCTGGTGCTAGTCATGTCCCTTTTTTATATGGCATTTTGAGTGTGAAGAATCAGACAAGAAAATTTGGTTGGGTGCAGTGGCTCACGCCTGTAATCTTAGTATTCTGGGAGGCCGAGGTGGGTGGGTTGCTTGAGGTCACAAGTTCAAGACCAGCCTGAACAGTGAGACCCCTTCTCTACTAAAAATAGAAAAACTGAGGCAAGAGGGGCGGCACCTGTGGCTCATCGAGTAGGGCGCCAACCCCATATACCGAAGGTAGTGGGTTCAAACCCAGCCTCGGCCAAACTGCAAAACAGAATAGCTGGGCATTGTGGCAGGCGCCTGTAGTCTCAGCTACTCGGGAGGCTGAGGCAAGAGAATTGCCTAAGCCCAAGAATTAGACGTTGCTGTGAGCTGTGTGACACCACGGCACTCTACCGAGGGCAATAAAGTGAGACTCTGTCTCTATCTCTACCACAAAAGAAAACAAACTGAGGCAAAAGGATCACTTGAGCCCAAGAGTTGGAGGTTGCTGAGAAATATGATGCCATGGCACTCTCCCCAGGTGACAGCTTGAGACTCTATCTCAAAAAAAAGAAAAGAAAAGAAAAGAAAGAAAATTTGGAGTTCATATAAATGTTTAGTGCTTTCCTTTTTGACAGTTCTAATGACCTGGTTAGAGCAATTAGTTCAACTTTTGGGCCAATGTCCCTGGTGGAAGGGTTTTCGTTTCTGCAGGGCTTTCTGCACTCAATACTGTATAACTTGCCCTTTGCATACTTTTTTCAATATAACTGAAAGAAGTCCAGTCTGCCTCTTCAGAAGGGTTATCTGATGTGTCTCCTTGGCTAGAAAAGACTTGTTCAGGGCGATGCCTGTGGCTCAGTGAGTAGGACACCAGCCCCAAATACCGAGGGTGGTGGGTTCAAACCCAGCCCCGGCCGAACTGCAACCACAACAACAACAAAAATAGCTGGGCATTGCGGCAGGTGCCTGTGGTCCCAGCTACTTGGAGGCTGAGGCAAGAGAATCACCTAAGCCCAGGAGTTGGAGGTTGCTGTGAGCTATGTGACGCCATGGCACTCTACTGAGGGTGATAAAGTGAGACTCTGTCTCTACAAAAAAGTAAATAAATAAATAAAACCTGGCCCTGGCCAAACTGCAACAAAAAATAGCTGGGCGTTGTGGCAGGCGCCTGTAGTCCCAGCTACTTGGAAGGGTGAGGCAAGAGACTCACCTAAGCCCAAGAGCTGTAGGTTGCCGTGAGGCTGTGACTCCATGGCACTCTACTGAGGGCGACAAAGTAAGACTCTGTCTCTAGAAAAAAAAAAAAGAAAGAAAGAAAGAAAAGACTTGTTCGATTACCTCTAGACACTGATGGTCTTTTGGTTCATGAGTAAGGTTAGGAAGTAGAGTGGCTGGGTTCAGTCCAGCTATCACTTCTAACCATATTTCAGGATTAGTAAGTAATATAGATTGATATCTTTTCATCCTACCTACAGTTTACTAGAAGTTTCTTTTTTGCTGAAGTAGGAACAGGACTTGATGAGGCACATGAACCATAGTCAGTTGTCCCAAGGTGAATTTTTCAGTTTCTTTTGAAAAATCACCAGTCACAGCCAGGGTTTGAAGACAGCCAGGCCACCCAGTAGCTGGAAAGTGGAATTGTTTAGACCAATATGCAACTGGTCTGGGAATAGTGCCAACTTTTTTGTATCAGTATGCAAAGGTCAAACCCCACTTTCCTGTCTTTCATGTACATATAGAAAGAAGGGTTTTGTTAATTAGACAGGCCAAGGGCAGAGGTCTTAGAGAGACTTTAACTTTCTGCAGGGCTTTGTCACACACACACGTGTGTCCGTCCTGTCTTTTCAAGGCCTGATACAAGTGTTTAAGAATTAACACATAGGGCTTGCCTTCTATAGCACAGTGTTTATGGCGCCAACCACATACACTGAGGTTGGCAGGTTCAAACCCATTGCGCCAGCTAAACAACAATGACAACTGCAACAAAAGAAAAATAGCTGGGTGTTGTGGTGAACACCTGTAGTCCCCGCTACTTGGGAGGCTGAGGCAAGAGAATCACTTAAGCCAAGAGTTTCAGGTTGCCTTGACCTGTGACATCACAGTACTCTACCGAGAGCGACATAGTGAGACTCTGTCTCAAAAAAAAAATAGAAAAATAAACTTAGGTACTATTAAAATGTTAAAAGAGTTTAATTTATTGGAAATAATTATAAAAATCGATAATTGTAAAAACAAATTTTAGGTTAGGCATGCTGAGTACTTTTGAAAATGGAAAGCTTTTTGGAAATAATAGTCCAGAATAAACCACAGTTAAATCAGAAATCTTTTTACAGCTCTCAGGTGGTGATGAAATTCATGATTTCTTTTCTGGTAGTGGTTCTTCATATATTTTGGAAAATGTTGAAGAAACAAGCAATGATGATTGAAATTTCTAATGAAAATGACAAATAACGATGCACAAATCATTTACTTTTCTTCTCTTTCTAACAAAACCCATTGATTTGTTTTGAAATTGCCCTTCCAAGCCCATTGATTTTGGTTAATGAAGATGAACCAAAGCCTGAATATTAAGTGCCTTATAATCTAGTCTTGGGCCCCTCATCACAAGAGTAGGGATAGACTCTCTAAAATGTCTTTATATAACAAACAAACAGCAATTCATGGATCCTCAGGCATGAGTTGTAGTTTGGAGGTCCCAGGGTATGTGGGGTAGGGGGTGATTGAAGGAAAGGCTCTCACAAGGTGCATAAGAAAGCAAACGGGGCATGGTGGGTCAGGCTTGTAATATTAGCACATTGGGAGGCTGAGGCAGGTAGATCACTTGAGCTCAGGAATTGGAGACCAGCCAGAACAGGAGGGAGACTAATCTCTAAAAAAACAATAATAATAATGATAGTCTGGTATAGTGCCAGCTACTTGGGAGGCTGAGGAAAGAGGATCCCGTTAGCCCAAGAGATTAAGGTTGCTGTGAGCTGTGACACCACAACACTCTACTTAGGGTGATAAAGTAAGACTCTGTCTCAACAAAAACAAAAAAACAAAAGTGAAACCAAATCAAATTCTTGAACTGATTGATTTCAGTTATGTATTGATCTTAATTGAACTATCCAAGTGAAGCTTTCCTAGTTTTGTAATCAGAAGAAAATTGT
>CAUYRH010174703.1:0-15901 GCA_963574655.1 Perodicticus potto | reverse complement strand
AGAGAATGCAGGAGTATGTTCATCTATCACATATACGTGAGATTTATTATAAAGAATTGCCATATAGTGATTAAAAGGTCATGAAGGCTATGTTAAATAGTTCAATAAAAATATTTCAGATTGTATATGAAGTCTGCACATCGTGCCCCATGATTGCACCAATGTACACAATTATAATTTAATAAAAATTTACAAAAAAAAAAGTTCCCCTTGGCCATCTGGTGACCAGCATGATACTCAGCAACAAGACTTTTTCTCAGATGTGTTCATGAACTTAATTGTCCAACCTCATATGTTCTTGGACCACTTGTGCACTTGTAATTTGTTCATCTTTTTATGTAGTTATTTGATTAGCATCTTTTTCTCCCACTAATTATAAAAAAGCCAACATTATTTGAATGCTTACTATGTGCCAGACACTACAGGAATCCCTTAACACATATTCATGCATTTTATTAGCACAGTAATCCCATGAGGAAACTGAGGCACAAATGGAAAACAAGGGAACTGTGGTTTCCCAGTTAGCAAGAGGCTGTGGTGAGATATAACCCTGGGAAGCCTGAGCTGGGCCCACACTGACCTGAAGCTCCAGGTCTTGGCTTTTGCTGTTTGTATTCCTGCACCCGGCACAAGGGCCCTTGCTTAATAGGAACTCCAGTAGTTTGACTAATGTGACTTGTCTTGCTCAGCCTGGAGGCACTTTGACACATAGACTCCAGGCTGGGAGACAACTTTACAAATCACCTTTATCAACCCCAACATACAAGAACTAGGAAACCCAGACAGAGAATGTTGTTTTTCTCAAGGCCACACAGAACCAGAACTAGAAGCCACGTCTCCCAACACAGTTTCCTCTTCTTTCCTCTTCATTAAAGGAAAACTCAAATGTCTCACCCTGCAAAAATATTTAATGAATATTTTTAAAATTCAGATTCACCCAAGGGTACAAAGCAAGAACTGGGGTAAGGGCTCCAAAACTCTGCAAAGGAACAGGCTCAGCAAAAAATAATGATAATAATCAGCCCCTGTCCCCTCATTTGCTTGATAATAATGAATCACCATCCCCTAGTTTGTTTTTCTATAATTGTTATTCTGGAGTCACACAACTGATGGTCATAAAGATTTTTAGCTTTCTCCGTAGATAACATCACCTTTCCTTTTCGAAACCTAGGGGTAGTTTGTGAAATGTCCCCCAGTCTTGCATTCGGGTGAAGTGGCTAACCCACCTAGACCAGGCCCAAACAAAGGAACTGACTCAACCTGTCTTGACTCTGCCCCCACCTACCCACCCAAGAAGCTGGTCTTGCATTCCGGTGGCTCGGCTGACCCACACAGGCTGGTGGCCCATACAGAGGGACTGATGGTTCCATCCCAGCCACTTAGTGGACCCTGATTGCCTAATCCTCTGCACACCAAACTGTCTTTAAAAACTTTTTCTCCCAAATTCTCAGGGAGACAGATTTGAGAAATTTCTCCCATCTCCCTTCTTAGCACTATTGAGAATTCAACTCTTCCTCTGCTGTGAATCCTGCTGTCTCTGGGTATTGGCTTCCTCTTGGGCAACAAGCAAATGAACCTGGTTGGGCTGCAAGAAAAGGAATGTCACTTCATTTCCCTGCCCGAACTTCGCTGTTGAGTCAGAGGGAGAGAAAGATAGGAGAGTTAGGAAACAAAACCATTTCTTCAGTGATTTGTATTTGAAGAAAAATACAAAGATTATAGAAAATTGCTACTAATGTGAATTGCTCCTTAAAAAATTATTTTCTATCTTTATTCAATTTCTTACTAGTGATGAACATTGAACATTTTTTTAAATTCAAAATAGCCTTGCTTTTTGCAAGTCTGTGTCTTTAACTTAGAAATTTCCAATATGATTCTCTGTCGTCAATTTCTTTTGTTAGCTCAGTGGCAGCCTAACTTGTACTGATCTTAATTTATGCAGGGTTGTGCCATAATTCCCATTCTCTGTAAGCCTGCAACAGTGCGATCTGGACATCAGAAAGACCTCCTCATGGCTGGGGAGGCGCGACCAACATAAACCCTGGTAGACCTTGTTCTCAGAAGTTGGGAAGGGAATAACATGCTTCTAGCACTAACTCACCAGTACTCAGAGATTCTTCAGAGTGAAAAAAACACTCATTCAATGATACATTTACCAGCAGTGCTGAGGTAGTGCTTGTACTTGAGAGCCTAGGTTCAAATCTCATCTCTCCCACTTACTAACCATGTGACCTGGAGCAAGATAAATTTTCTGTGCCTCAGTTTCCTCACTGGTTAATAATAGTTGTCCACATTACCCAAGACTTGTTGGGGGGACTAATGCAGCCACACACAAACCCTTTCCCTTCCTTCTCCTCCTCTCCTCCTAAGATAAAGGCACAGAGGATCTGCTAGCCCAACCCCCAGAAGCTCACGCAGAAAGCCCCTCACCTGACAGGCAACCCGTGGAATGAGCCCACCCCCACAGCCCCGTGTAAAAGTGCTCTCTAACTACCCCCACCCCAGGACACTGACACTATCTTTGCCCTGCCCTGGTGCGTCACCGTCTCCTTTCAATAAACCTGGCCTGAACATCTCTGGGGCCTCATCTCTTGGTAGTGTCATTTACATATTTCATACGAAACCAAAGACCCAGAAGCGGTGGCTCCCTGGAAGCTGGCTGCCAGCTGTCCCTTTGGAGGGCAACAAAGTGAGACTCTGTCTCTAAAAAAAAAACAAAAGCTGGCAGATGGCCTGAAATCCTCTATCATCTCAGGCCTTTCTCGCCCTCTGCTCTTACCTCTCCTTCCCCAGTCTTCCTGTCTTCCCTCCTCCAGGGTTCTCTCCAGCTCCTACTGCTCCTCCAAGGCTGTCCGTTACCAACCACACCACCCATCCCAGGACTTCTCACCGCGCCTCCAACAGCTGCGCCCCTCCCACCAGCACACTCAAGGCTCAGAACCACCGGGACACAGGACTCAGAACCCTGATGCTGCAAATCCACCTGCTCCCGTGTCCCTCACGCCCAGGGTTCCAGGGGCAAGACTAGGAACCAGAGGGCTGCAGCCCCCCACTCTCCCTACCCACTACCCCAATCCCCCCACCCCCGTGGCTCCACCAGCCTTACACACGCCCTAGGCCGACCACACAAGCATCAGGCCAGCAGGGCAGGCTGTGCTCACAGACCCAGTAACCGCCTCGCCCCCTACCTTTTTCACAGACGTCTGTCCATCCCACCACTGCCTCTCCCACCAGCTTGTCCATCCTTCTCTCTCCCTAGCTACAGTCTCTTCTCTCCCCCGTGCCAACTCCCCCTCTAAGATATTTCAGAGTCAGAAAGTCATGGTCAATCTCTCAAAACCGGGATAAAAATCTAGCCCTTTTTCTTGTCTCAAATCTTGTCAACTCTTTACTAATTTAAATCTTAATACCAAAGAACAAAGCACTTCTCTCCCAGTTGGTCCCATATTCAGCATTAACTCCAAAGCTTAAAGGAAGCCGCAAGCCCCACAGATGGAACTTTCAAACCTGGCCTTCCTGGTCGTTTAATAGAGATGGAGAGAGGATAGAGAAAATGAGAAAACAGAACTGATAACAGCCCCGAAAGCAGAAAAGTTTTGTTAATACTGGCTGCCACTTTTAAGTCTTATTCAGAGATAGTTACTCAAAAGGCCCAGGCAAGAAGACCACAGCCTTCTGCGAGATAGAGACCTCGCCTCCACTACGACTCTATGTTCCGGAAGCAAAGTTTCTCAGGAAGCCTCCTCTGCTGGGTCTGCAAAACTGTGTCCTCCCTGCAAAACAGAAAGACACTGGAAGCAAGAATATATCCCCCCTAGAACAAGAGACTACATTCTCCAGCAGTCCCCTGAGTTGACAAACACTGCTTCCATCTGACCAACACGTTCGTCCTCAAAATAGACTCAACTTCCTCACACCAGAACGGGCTTAAGTAACTCAATCTCTGACAAAGGTAAGGAAATTAATTCTATCAAATACCAGCACCACGTCCTCTAGCTTTCCTAAATTTTAAAGACCTCCATTTCTCTCTCCTATCTCCATCATTAAAATAAAAAAATAAACTACGGCCCCCCCCTTTTTATATTCCACAGTTTCTCAGCTGTCTAGAAGGTAAAATTTTCTTGCTCATCCTTTTATTATTTTCCAGTTGTGCTCCCAGCAACCATGGTAGAGGCTTAGGTCGAATCATGGCAGGAGAAGGGGGACTTCACATTTTCTTATAGGAGACCTGCTGCTTCCACACCAATGAGTCTGGCCTGGTATGAGAGGGCATCACCAGATTCCAGGAATAAGCCACCACCTTCAGTCTCAAAATGAGGGACCCTGGTTTGACAGCTCATAGGGATGCTAGATTCTACCTACCCCACTAAGGCCCCATTGCTGAAAACCTCGTGTTATTAACCGTTGCCCCTTGTTGTCATTCAATTCCTGTCCTCATTTATTCAACATAGGATAAAAAAGATGTCAGCTGCAGTTGCAACCCAATTCTTACTACGCCCCAAAACCTCTCGTGATGTACCCCAAACCCGCACAGCCCTACCAGCACCCGGTTCATCCCGCTGAGGACAACTACTGCCCTACCCAGCCAGAGCAGTTTCAGAGGACAGACCATCCCCCCATCACCCCTTTGAACAAGACTTGGTAGTGCCGGGGGGCTTAGCCAGGCACAAACCCTTTCCCCGCCTCCTTCCCACCCCCCAGTAGTCTGAGCCAAAGGACACTAACCCGACAGGCACCCTAGAATGTGCCCATCCCCCCAAACCCATGTAGAATGAGTCTCTAACTGCCCCTCTGGGTGGAGACACCATCTTTGTGCTGCCCAGGCAGTCACCCTCTTTCAATAAGCCTGGCCTGAACATCTCCTCTGTGGCCTCATCTCTGAGCACCACTGTTTACACCTTCCAGGACTTATATTAGGAATAAACAACATAATTTAGCCCTGAAGTTAGCAGGTAAGAAATGGTCGGTAAAAGTTAGCCATTTCTACTATGGCAAATTGGAAATAGGGGTTTAACCATCATCTTAAACTCAGCAAGACCTACACAAGGTTCATTATAGATCAATTCAACTAACTTTCATGAAGCCGGTTGCCATCACAAACTTCATTTCATTGAACTTTTCATACCTGGCTGACTTATCTCCACTTTACAGATAAAGGCCCTAAAGCCCAGAGAGGTGGAGCGATCTGCCCAGGGGCACACAGCAAGGCCCAGGTTGCTGACTCTGAGTCAGAACTCTTGAGCCCTGAGAAATACAACACCAGAATGTCAACAACAGGATCACCTTTCACAAACCTGGAAGCTACTGCAGAGGGGGTGGTGACATATACCAGTGAGCTTCAGGGAATCCAGGTCAGAGGCTGAATTAGATCTGTCTTTGCAACCAAGAGCAGCTGCCTGCCCCGGGATCCCCCAGGCCCACCTCTAATGATCTACAAGGAGGCTTCCTGTCCTTTCTTCTGACATTGCCTTTCCCACCAGCAATGACATCGAAGCTCAACCCTGGCTTATGTTAATGCTCTGGATTGTTTAAATGCCTTCTCCCTGCAAAGGGCTGTGGAAAAACTATATCATGTGCTCTTTGGAAAGCCTCCCTCAGCACCCAGAATAGATGCCTTCATGGTTACATTTCACCAACAAAGCCCACTATCTCCTAACAAGAGAAAGCAAAAAAGTAGAAGGTCTCTGCAAAATGTTCAATAAATAAATGAAACATGTTTTTGAAACAAAAAATAAATGTTTTGAGAAAAGCATTAGTAAATAGGAACAGATCTAAAGGAACTGATCAAACTGAGACAAAGAGGAATGTTTTACTTGGAATTGAAAAAAAAGAAACTGGGAAACTAGAAGGATGAGAAAGCTACCTCAAATATTTGAAGGCCTATCATGTGAAAAGGGGGCAGGGTGTATTTCAAGTGTCTCTAAAGGACAGCAGAGTCACGATCAGGGCTACCAATGATGGAACAGCCTGGGTGGGAGAGTATAGGGTTAACGACACAGACACTGGAGCCCCACGCACTTAAATTCTTTCTCTGCAACATCCAAAGCATCGGTTTTCCCATCTGTAGAATGGGAGTGACAATAACAGCAATCTTACATGATAAGGTTGTTGCTCATATTAAATAAGATAATCTCTAGGGCTCATCACTATGCCTGGTGCATACACATAATCCACTTTCCATATAATGTCAGCTGTTGTCCTTACTTTTTGGAGGAAGCGAGTTCTTTGTCCTTGGGTGTATTCAAGCAGCTACTTATGATCAATGAGCTGCAAAGCTGTGCTGGGAAAGACATTCATGCATTTGGCAGCAGGTCAGATTGGGTGACCTTTAAGTTTCCTTCCACACTTGGGTTTCAAAATCCTTTGTTTCATTGAAACAGAGGATCATGTGAAGTCCTCTATGGGACTAGCCTTGGAGGCTCCAGCTTTGGGGTTGTGTTTTTCCATTTTTGTACTTGCAAATCCTTGTGGTGGAGCAGGCTTTGGAGAGTGAGTCTTCTTTTGCTTGATAGCTGCATTCCTGGAATTCCCAGGATTCCAGTCCCTTTTCCTCCTCTCATTGTAAACATTAGGTTCTTGTGGTGAGGATAAAAAGGTCACCTTCCAAACCGCATTTGCTCCCAGACTCTCCTCTGAATAATTCACCTCCACCTGGGTGAGAGCACGGGGTTTTAGGCTGATCTCAAGCCTGTTTGACAGGAACATTGCTGACTTAGGCTAACAAGAGGTCATTGTTTGAGCGGCAGAATGGCCTCTTCCCTTTTTGGTGAGCAGCATCAGGTATCGGGGCATGAAACGAGTCCAAGAGACTCCTTGCGGCTGAACCAGAGGCAGCCAGTGCCTTCCCAAATTCCCTTCTTAGCAGGACCAAGCTTTCAAAGAAGAGGAGGAGGAGGAGACATTGGCATTTATTGGGGGTTGCTACTGCCACTGCTTTATAACCACAATATAAAGTAACTCCCACAACACAGTGAAGATAAGCTCTTTAAAGAAAATATAAAAGCATTAGCTTGGCAATTCACCCAAACCTCATCATGCACCATAGACATTTTTGAAGTTTAACAAAGAAAAGCACATCATTAAAGAATACTGCTCTATCACCATTCTTATGCAAATCCTTCCAGATAGTTGGGTGGAAAATTCCATCTAACACACAGCAAGAAATAAATGTTGCAGGGTGGAAATTTCAGCTATACTGAGTGCATCTATCACTTGTATAATCCAAACTACTGTATGTGCGCTGACTACAGAATTAGTATTGATCCATTCACCATGTAAACATCAAGTACTTTCTATTATTACTTGAAATAGCATGCTATCACAATTTCTATTTCCTCCTTCTATCTTAAATAGAAGTATTGCACATTAGCCCTTTCCTTCATGTACTTTTTTGCACAGCTATCTAACTACAGTGTTCAGTGCTGTGCTGAGCTTCCTGCAGACATCTGCAGTATTAGCATTAAAGTACTTTATTTTCAAGTCATCTCTGATGGAAGACAATACAACTTTCATTTACCCAAAAACCTGTTACCAGGGCTTTTCTTAGAAAAAAGTACATTCTCTCTCAATCTCTCTTTCTCTCTCTCTCTCACACACACATACACATCATCATCATCCTTTGCTACTCGTTCTCACACTGAGACCACCATCATCAGTATGTCTGTCCAGACCCACCCCCCAGTAGGACAGGGCCACCAAGTCCATGGAGCTCTAAAGCAGTGGAAAAAATATTTGCCAAGGCTGAGAGTGGTATTTAATTTCAGGACGACTTGTTACAGAAGCTCAAGATTTGACTCCCTGTTGCATTGTTCAAATGTCTGGAGGTATAAAGAAAAATTACTTTGGAGAATCAGTTCTGATGTTTGAAACCCTATAAAAGCGTAGCAAGGGGTGAGCTTTCCCCTCTCTTCCCCTCCCTCCATTCCACAGCATAACAGCATGTGGAAATTTGGAGTGGGTTCCAGACCCTGGAGGGTCAATTTTAGCTCAAATAGCTTGGAGCTACGTATCACATAATTCTTGTCTTCTGGTGCCTGTGGCACTCCCTGGGCACCACATGCATCCTGCCCCAGCCCACAGTGCTGCTCGTTACGTTTGCCATGCTCTGAACGGTACTCACTGCATGTGACTTAACTAGATTTCCAGTGTCTTCAGAGCCCAGCAGTGGCTCTCGTCAGAACAAACATAATTTCATTTCTGTCAATGGGAATCTATACCTTGCAACCTTAACCTACCACAGAGCCAGTTTTCATGGATGTGTGTAATACCCCCTTAACACAATCCAAGTTGTTCACAACCCTTGTTCTCTTTAGCCAACATGTAGAACCTGCATATTTTCATCTGGGGAAAAAAAAAAAAAGAAACAATAGCTGTGGCTTTAGTAAATGAAGAGAAAATATCTGGAATCAGCAGAGGACTAATTAACCACCATCTGCATGTCCATTCTCTTTTCAGCCTATCTAAGAAATAATAATTAATTAATTGAAACCCTTGTTAATAGATGATGGTTTTGTTGCCAAACTAAAGGGATGCAAATTCAAACAGATGAAATTCTAAAATTGAAGAGTGTGTGTTAATTATTCCAAAAAGAGAGAGTGAGGAGGTTATAAAAGAACTGTACATCTAGTTCTGCCTCTAATGAATCTCCAATTTTCTTTCTTGACACCAACTAATCAGTTGCTTGAATGCCGAACACAGCAACCGAGTTCTAGTCACCTGCCTACTAAGTGCACCTTCCAGAAGTGGAGCCAGATTTAAAGTATGCACACACACCCAATCTTTCTTGTGTACCATCATCTAAAGTGAATAAAACCTCTAAATACTGAATCAGAAGGCTACACAATAATTGCATCAAAGTTTTGGAAAAATAACATCCATCATTTAATTAATTAACTAAACTACAAACAGTATCCTAGCAACCACTGTTAGTTACCTATCCATTTTTCCTTCCTTGCTGATTTTAACCAGGTAATCACCGTCAAGGGAAGGTGACCCTCTCCCCAGCCCAGAGTAAATTCTTGAACAGGTGGTAATAGATTGAACTAATTCTACTTTCTTGGCAGCGACTGGCTCAGGAGTGAGAGAATGTGTTTTCATTCCAACAAATGAGACTTGAGGAAATCAGTTTGAAGGTCTTCAAGGAGTTTTCTCTCTCTTGAAAAGAGAGTTAGTGGACTGTCCACCAGCAGTGAAAACACTGTATGGTGTGGTAGCTGTATGTAGTCCCTGACCCACAGCAGCCAGAATATGCAAGAGCAGAGAATCTTGATCTTTCTTGACCTGCCAAATTGACCAACCTTGAAGCAGCTCTGCTGTGGGCTTCCTGTTTAAAAATAAAAATCATTACTTTCCACATGGTTGGAGTTCCAGTACCTTAGTCAAAACCATCATGACTGTTACAGGTGATTATTGATCTTTATGTAGAGAAATTAGAGAAATGAACATCCACTCACTTCCTCCTTTCCTAGACTTGTTTTTCGTTGTTTGTTTGTTTGGGGGATTTTTTGTTTGTTTGTTTGCTTTTGAGACAGAGTTTCACTCTTGCCCAGGGTAGAGTGCTGTGGCCTACATGCCCTAACCTAGCTTTACTGGACCTTGGACCTGGATGAACTTCTTAGTAAAAATAGGAACATTCATATGTTTGAGCAGATATGGATTAATGCTTCTTTAAAAATAAGAGATATTTGGGAGGCTGAGACAGGAAGATCACTTTAGTTTGGGAGTTTGAGACCAGCCTTTGCAAGAGTGAGACCCCATCTATACAAAACATTGAAAATTTAGCCAGGCATGGTGGCACACACCTGTGTTCCCAGCTACCTGGGAGGCTGAGGCAACAGGAGGATCACTTGACCCCACAAGTTTGAGGCTGCTGTGAGCTGTGATGATACCATTGCCCTCTAGCCCAGACGACAGAGAGAGACCCTGTCTCAAAAAAATAAATAAGTAAATAAACAAATAACAGATATTGATAAGGCTTAATATTTTCACCTCCCCCCAAAAGAAGATTTCACAATGGTCTATTAACCAGAATCTGCTCTATGGAAAACCTATGAGCATCCAGCCAGTGTGAGCAAACCTTCAAGATGCACTTCATATTAAAAGGGGAGGGACAATTACTATATGAAACGAATGCTCTCTGAAGCCTCCAGAGCTTCACAGCTTTTAGGAAATAAAGACCTCACTCTGCAGTAGCAGAGCATTCTCCAAGATTGCTAAGAAAGAAACCCCTGCGTTCTTCAGAAGGAATCCTGCAGGAACCTAATCATAGTTCTTCAGATTGGAGAGGGGCGGGAGCCTCTCCCCATCCACTTGGTCCTCACCCACTGATGGCCTTGATCAGTTCCACTGACTGCTAGGACTCCCTGGAGTACCTGTTAAGGTGATGATCTAAACCAACAATGAGGGGCCATCCAGTGTTTTATGTAATGCAAGTTTTGAAGTGAGGAAAAAAAGACAAGCAATCCCAACAGTTTAAACAAAACAAAAAGCTTTGGTTTGTAGGAAAACATGCAAATCAATGGTGAAGTGCTTTATCAATGTAAGGAAATTGACAACAGCAAAACCAGTGAAAGATTCCTCCTCCCTACTTCTAGGTCAGGATTCTACTGTAGTCCTCTAAGAATTCTGGCTGAAAAGAGAAAAAAAAAAAAAAAACCTACCTAAACATAGCTTTAAACATCTGCAGGAAGAAATTAGAGAAGCAAGGTCTAAAAGAGGATTGCAGTATTCTTTAAAAAGGTGGGGTTCTACCATAAACAATACTATTAAAAGACAAGGACAGCTTGGGAGAAAATGTTTGCAACACATATAACAGACAAAGTTTGAATATTCACACTATATGGAATTTACAAATAAACTTACATTTTTTAAAAGATGGCTCAGTATGAAAAGTAGGGTAAGATTATGGACAGGAAAAATACAGGTGACCAATAAACATATGAAAAGATTCTTGGCCTCTCTCCTAATTAGGGAAATGTACACTTTTTAAAAAATGAAAAATGCTTTTTGCCCATTTTGTTTGCAAAAAATTAAGACAGATAATACCCAGGGTTGGAACTAAGGTGGAGAAATGAGCGCTCTCACACATTTGCAGGAGTGTGGATTGGAACACAGTTTTAGAAGATAATTTGGCAATGTCTATCAAAGTTAAAATTCAATTCCATTTTAGGAGTCTGTGCTATAGACATATCTGTACATGCCCACAGAGATATAGCTACAGGGATGTTCACTACAGCATTGTCTGTAATTGCAAACCTAGGAAACAAGGTAAATGTCCATCAATAAGGAGTAAATTAAATACAGTCTGGTGTTTGCATAAAATAAAATAATGAGCAAACATTAAAAGCACTAAAGTAGATAAGTACATACTAGTGGAACAGCATCTGAAAGATAAAAATAAATAAAGACAATACAACTTCCCCCCTAAAACAAACAAGAAAAAATGAAAGAAGAGAATAGATATATATTTTTTTCGCTCTCTCTTTGTTATATACCTACTACAACGCCAGGAATGTAGTAGATACCCAGTACATATTCAATGGAAGTACAAATGACTTGATTATATTTTCTGGGGGAATGAATGAATGAATACACATGTAATCATATGGAAAAAATTTTAAGATACATAAATTTACTTCACTCTAAAGGGAAGGAGAATTATTTTTCATCATTTTCATTCTTTTCATAGTTTGTTTTTAAACCTTATGGGTGCACATGCTATTGTCACAATAATAGAAACAGAAAAGTTAAGAATCTAACTCCATTTTGTAAAGACATTACTATCATAAGCAATATAGAGAAACAAAGGAAAAACAGAATATTTTCAACTTAAAGAACAGAGTTAACTCCAGAAAAGAGAGAGCTCTTATCAATCAATAAGATAGCAAGAAAAAGAAATACAGAGCCAAATGGTATGTGGCAGACAGTGGTGATGGCCTCCCCGTTACTTATTCTTCTTTCTTATAAATAGAACCATTGGGAGGGTAAGGCCAGTAACATATTTATTTCCCTCCCCCCTCAAAAAAGTACCAATGACCAAAAAGTGTATGAAAAGATATTCAACTTCACAAAATCAGGGAAATACAAATTAAAACAAAATGAAATACTTGGGTTTTGCTCATAACATAGGCAAAAAAAGGAAGGAAAAGATTTCCAGAATTGACCAAGGCAGAGAAAAGTATTCTCAAAGACGATGGAAGTGCACACTGGTATAATAATTTGGACAGTAATTTGACAATATCTACCACATTTTAAAATATATCATCTTGAACCCAGAAATTCCATTTCTAGGAATTTGTCCCACAGAAACCTTTATACAATTACCCAAAGAGGATCTAGTTTGCTTCTCTCTATGATAATCTAATGCCTGATGATCAGACGTGGAAATGTGTTTGAATCATCCACCCCCAGCTGCGCAAAAATTGTCTTCCATGAAACCTGTCCCTGGTGCCAAAAAGGATAGGGACCATTGCATTAGAACTTTATTCATTAGCAATAAACTGGAACTGTTTTATTTATCGGTCAATGGGGCCATGAACAAGATTAGCAGTCAAGATCTCTACCCTGATGGAAGCTGCCTTCCAAGGGGGTGGAAGAAACAGACAAGAACCAAGAAAACAAAGAAGCAAGGTAAGTTCTAAAAATGTAAATACTGTAAGGAAAATAATGAACAAGAAATAAAATAAGATGGCTGGGGTAAGGGAGGAAGAAGGGTGGAAGAGAGGCTATTTTACATGGAGCTAGGAGAGGAGGCCTCCCTGGAGGGTGCCATAGACCTAAAATCAGGATGATAAGAAAGAACCAACCCAGAAAATTCAGGAACCCCAGACACACAAGAATTGAGAGAAGAAAAAAAAGTCCACTGTAGATAAAGCATGATCAATAAGAAAAGAACAGGATGAGAATGGAGAGGAAGACAGTGGTCTAATCATTCAGGCTTCAGATGCAGAGTTCAGGTTTTATTCCCAAGGAGGAAGAGAAGCCACTGGGATATTAAGCAAGGAGAGACAGGACCAGACTCACCATGCTTAAAGCTAGGTGGAGAAGGATGCTAGAAGATAACAATGACAGCAGAAAGAATAGCCATGAGGTCCTGACAAGGGATGCTGACAGCCTAGACCACACCGGAGACAGTGGAGAGTGTGCAGCGTGCGGACAGGGAGCAGATGCTGGAGGCAGAGCCTTCCAGACGTGCTGGAAGATCATGCTTGAGGTCTGATGGCAAAGAAGGATTGGGAGATGCCTCCAAGCCTTGGGGCTGAAGCAGCAGTGTAGGATGGCGGTGCCATTTACTAAGATGAGAAAGTCCTGGGGAGGAGGAGGTATAGAGAACAGAATCCAGAGTCTCCTTCTGAACTTACTAAGCTGGAATGCCCTATGAGACCAGCAACTGGAAATAAAGTTGGTAATTAACATATATGTTTGCAAATGCACAGAGAGAAACCTGGGAGGTTATCTGCCTACCTGATAAAGGGATTCCCTCTAGGAAGTGGGATGGGGGTGAGGGAGAGGAGGGGAAGTGCGGGGGAGCTGTCTCTACATTTCACCTCAGGTACATTAGCAAGGTTTGGAATGAATATGTATTACTTTTGAAATTTAAATAAATGAATATAAATAAAAGAAGACTAACTGGGTGATTTTCTGCAAACAAAATCTCACCCCGAATGCTCTTCCCACTGTCATCATCCAGGCTCGGCTCAGCCATCACCCTCAGAAAACCCATCCGAACCTCGGGTCCAAAGTAGCTCCAGCCTTTCCACCCCTCGATCAGTCTGTGCCATTTCTTGTTTTGTGTTCGTGTCACTTACCACCCAAAATTAACTTGTCTTGTTATTTGTTTACTTGTCTTCCCTGCTAGAATATAATCACCAAGAGAACAGGGGCCTGATACGCCCATGTCTTCGAATAGCACTACACCCTGGCTCGTGGATTGGAAACAATAAACGCAATAAATACATTTTTCATTAAAAGCGAACGTGAAGTGTGGCTAGGGAGGTACCGGAGTCTTGCCCAATGTCTCTCTCTCTCCAATCCTTCCACCACCACTGGCTGACATCCTGAGACCCCACCGGGTCCCTGCAGGAAGCGGTGTAAAAATCACAGGATTGCCTGATGGCTCAGGACTTTTCCATCTTGGACAGTCTGCAAGGGTATCATCTAAGCCACTGCCTCTGGGGCCTCACCTCTCTCAGACTCCCTCCAACCTATCTGTGGTCCAGACTTGTTCCCTCCACCACCCTGACTGCCCTTATCCAGGCACTCCAGGCAGTGCCTGCCATCCATGCACTGCCCCTGTTCATGGAGTCACCAGGAAGTTTCCACTAAAGTCCTAAAGTTCCAGAGACGAGGCTGACCGGGGCCCTGCCACTCACAGCTGCACATGGGGGCCAACCCAGGCAAGAGTCAGTTCCAGCAGAGTGGGCTGAGGGAGCGCTCTGGCACTCTGGTGGCTCTCAGGGGCCTGTGGTCAAGACCAGTTGATTCCCAGTCTCTTTCTCAAGCTTGTCCAGAGCCCACACAGTCACAATTAAATAAAGATCAGCTGCCTTTGTGCACTTGGTTGCAGTCTTTATGAGATACGGATGAGGGCACTACCCCCCTTCCAAGAAAGGGAAGTGTCTGCTGTCTGTCCTGCACAAAGCCGGAGCCATGTCAAGCAGGGATCAGCAGCTATCCCCCGGCACTGTCTTCTGCCCTTTCTGTGGCCCAGATGGAGCAGCTCCTCTCCTCAGACCACACTGCTCCCCAGGCCTGGGGCCTGCCCCGGGGCTGCTGCCTGCCTCTGCTGGGCCATCATCTCTAGGCCAGAGCCTCCCACACCATCAGCACCACAGGTGTTCAGTGACCCTGTCACTCTCAGGACCTTGCACAGGTCAGAATTGTCTTCCTCACACCTAATATCATCCCTGGCTACTGTGTGGGCTGAGGGTAAAACTCAGGGCAGACTGAGCCTCAGGGGTAAAGCCCCAGTCAGCCAGAGCAGTGGACAGGGCTCTTGCCTTCCTACGCACAGTGATTTTGTCAAGAAGGAAAGGGCTGGAGAAACACTTCCCCAGAGCCCAGCGCACGGTGCTCAGGGGCCCCCTGCTGGCAGTCCTAGGCATGTGTGACTCTGGGGGCAGGGCTGCTGAGCCTCAGAGCTCCTGAAGGGGCACACACACAGAGTCACTCTGATACGTGGTGCACACATACATACACACACACACAGAGTCACTCTGATACATGGTGCGCATACACACACAAACACAGAGTCACTCCGATACCTGATGCACACAGAGAGAGTCACTCTGATATGTGGTGCGTGCACACACACAGAGAGTCACTCTGATACGTGGTGCACACACACACACAGAGTCACTCTGATACATGGTGCACACACACACACAGAGTCACTCTGATACGTGGTGCACACACACACACACACACAGAGTCACTCTGATACGTGGTGCACACACACACAGAGTCACTCTGATACGTGGTGCACACACACACACAGAGTCACTCTGATACGTGGTGCACACACACACAAAGAGTCACTCTGATACGTGGTGCACACACACACACAGAGTCACTCTGATACGTCGTGCGCACACACACACACAGAGTCACTCCGATACCTGATGCACACACACACAGAGTCACTCTGATACGTGGTGCACACACACAGAAAGTCACTCTGATACGTGGTGCACACACACACACACACAGTCACTCTGATACATGGTGCGCACACACACACACACAGAGTCACTCCGATACCTGATGCACACACACAGAGAGTCACTCTGATACGTGGTGCACACACACACACACACAGAGTCACTCTGATACATGGTGCACACACACACACAGAGTCACTCTGATACATGGTGCACACACACACACAGAGTCACTCTGATACGTG
>CAUYRH010174694.1:0-17691 GCA_963574655.1 Perodicticus potto | reverse complement strand
TTTTTTCATCAGTGTTTTATAGTTTTCATTGTAGAGATCTTTCACTTTCTTGGTTAAGCTAATTCCTAGGTATTTTATTTTATTTGTAGCTATTGTGAATGGGATTATTTTCTTGGTTTCTTTTTCAGATTATTTGCTGTTGGTGTATAGAAATGCTGCTGATTTTTGTATGTTGATTTTGTATCCCGAACATTTACTGAGTTTATCAGTTCTAATAGTTGTTTTTGTTTTCTGGTGTAGAATCTTTAGGTTTCTTTAGATAGAAGATTATGCCATCTTCAAACAAAGATAATTTGACTTCTTCCTTTCCCAT
This sequence comes from Perodicticus potto, assembly GCA_963574655.1. Classification (NCBI taxonomy): domain Eukaryota; kingdom Metazoa; phylum Chordata; class Mammalia; order Primates; family Lorisidae; genus Perodicticus; species Perodicticus potto. The sequence goes on along the minus strand of CAUYRH010174694.1, from coordinate 17,378 downwards.
TTGGATGTCCTTTATTTCTTTCTCTTGTCTTATTTCTCTAGCTAGAACTTCCAGTACTATGTTGAATAACAATGGGAATCCTTGTCTTGCCTTGTTCCAATCTTAGAGGATAGCCTTTCAGTTTTTCTCCATTCAGTATGATACTTGCTGTGAGTCTCCATTTTTGGAGGATAGTTTTATCAAACACAGTGTTAGTGGTTTGGCAGTTTTTTTCATTTAACACTCAGAATATATTACTCCACATCCTTCTGTCTTAGAAGGTTTCTGCTGAGAAATCTGATAATAATTTTATGGGCGCTTCCTTGTACATGAGGAGTTATTTTTCTCTTGCTGTTTTCAAGATTCTTTATCTTGTATTTGGATGATTTGATTATAATATGCTTGATGTGGGCCCTTTGGACTTACCTTACTTAGTTGGAATCATTGAGCTTCTTCAATCTGGATGTCCATTTCTTTCCCAGACTTGAGAAGTTTTCAGCAATTATTTTTTCAAGTAAGCTTTCTACTCCTTTCTCTTTCTGCGACTCTCATAATGTGTATATTGATTTGCCTGATGATGTTTTCATTCTCATTTGTTTTTTCTCCTGTAATGCAATATTTCTCAAATGACCTGTCCTCAAGCCTTCAAGTTTACTGACTATTTATTGCTCTTGCTGTGAAACTCCTCAAATTTCTTAATGCAATTATATTCTTCAGCTCCAGAATTTCAGTTTGGTTCTTTTTTTATAGTTTCTATTTCTGTTGATATTTTCATTTTGGTTATTCCTTATTTGTCTGATTTAGTTCTGTCTCTTTTAGGTCATTGAGATGGGATGGTTCTTCTTTGGGATGGTTATTCTGAATTCTTTGTAAGGTAATTTACAAATACCTGTTTTTCTTGTCAGTTTTTAGATACTTATTTTATTCCTTAGTTTGGGCCATGTTCCCCTAATTCTTCATATGCCTTGTTATTTTTTGCTGTTATTCTGGGCATTTAAGAAAAATGTCAGCCAGTTCTCCCATTCATCTCTTTTCTTCCCAAGGGAGAAGCTGTAAGTGGGACATTTATTTACAGTTTCATTGAGCTATGTCAGATTGGGAAAAGGCTATTAAGGCTGAAATGCAATGTTTCTTACCTGTTTCGATGCTACTATTCTTGGCTTTGCACTTGCCTAGGGGTATTATGAATTAGTAAGTGGTTTCCGGAGGTCTCATAAAGGCATTATGGACCAAATATTACTGGTGAGTCACTATCTCCATGGGAAAGTAAGATCTATGGCTTTCCATTCTGCCATCTTGCTTACATAACCTTCTAGGAAGGTTTTCTATGAGTTTTTACCTAATTTTTACCTATCTTTTTTTGTTTTACCTGTCAGTGTATGGCAATGAAAAGGCCATTGTACTGCGGGTATGTAGATAAAGTTCCGTATCTGTTTCTATCATATGGTAGAACTACTGCTAATTATAAAAAAAGTAAAATGGAGCTAGAATAGAGATTATAGTAGCATATTTTTGAAATTTTAAAATTTGAAGGAATTTATTGCTTATTCTCTGCCCATTCTCAGAATTTTAATAGTAAAGAAATTTCCTTTAATATTTATCTAATTATGAACCTAATGAATGTTTACAGTAGAATATGCACATAAATCATCTATAATCCATTCAACCTGAGTAATTGCTATTAACATTTTTGGATATTTGATTTGAGTTTTGTTTGTATCTGAATAATGTGTTCAAAATTATGTATCTTTAAATATTCTCTCTGTACATAGTTCTATTCACTCTCTAACCATCAGACTTTACATAATGAACTTTTTTTCATGTTGAGCATTCATTGATTTTTCAATAGCTTTATATTGTCCCAATATACGACTGTATCATATCTTATTTAACCATATAATTGTATCTCATATTTCTATTTGGGAAGGTTAATATAAGTATCAGACCATGAACATCTGTGTAGAAATATTTTATGTTTTTTTCAGAATGCACTATTTTCTTCAAATAGATTACCAAAAATGGAATTCCTAGGTCAAAGGTGTGGACATGAATGAATTTGGAAGTTTTCTGCCTGTAAGTGATTTGAACAAAGTGTGATGATATCTGGTACATTGCTCTTGTTCTTCATGACTATTATCTTAAAAAAATTTTAGCCATAATATATTTTATTATATTTCTTTATTGCCAAGGCTGAATGGGTATTCCATTTATATATTAACTTTTTCTGCCTCTGTCACTTGTTTTATGTATTTATTTATTTATTTATTTTTTGAGACAGAGTCTCAGGTTAGAGTGCTGTGATATCAATCAATCTCGCTCATAGTAACCTCAAACTCCTGGGTTTAATCAGTCCTCCTGCCTCTGCCTTCCTGAGTAGCTGGGCCTACAGGCACCCACAACAATGCCTGGTTAATTTTTTCTATTTTTGGTAGAGATAGGGTCTTGCTCTTGCTCTTGATCAGGCTGGTCTCAAACTCCTGAGCTCAAGGGATCTTCCTGCCTCAGCCTCCTGGAATGCTAGGATTATAGGCATGAGCCACCATGCCCAGCCCTATCATTTGTTTGTTCTTATCTCTTTTGCACTTGTCTGTAGTGGGATATTAGAAACATTCTCTTAAATTAATTTTTACTCTTTACATATTAAAGGCAGTAACATGTTTTTAGCTTTGTGGTAAATATTTTCTCCTGGTTTAAGGTATATTTAGCTTTTAATTATGTCTTATGTTCTGGTACATTGAACCTTTTATTTAGACAAATTTGTACAACTTTTCCTCAGTTTTTTCCTTATAGTCATTTGTCATTCAGATATTAGATAAATCTCACCTAAATTTTCTTTTAAGCTTTTAATGTATACACAATTTTCTGACGATGGCAGTTTTTCTTCTTGAAGAACCTATTTTATTTGTAGGGCAGATCTGCTAGCAATGAGTTTCTTCAGTTTTTGTTTGAAGTAATTCTAATTTTTTCTTCACTTTTAAATAATAATTTTGCAATATAGAATATAATTTGTTGAGTTTCTCCCACAGAACTTTAAATATTTTATTTCATTCTCTTTTTGCATAGTTTATGACAAGAAATCTGCTCTTTTATCCTCTATGGGTAAGATGTTTCCCTCCTACGGTGGCTTTCAAGAGTTTATCTTTGACTTTGATTTCCAGCAGTCTGAATATGATAATGTTAAATGTGGCTTTTTTTTTTTTTTTTTTTTTTTTGGCATTTATCTTGCTTGGTAGTGTTCTCTAATATATTCCTAGATTGTTATTTTGGCATTTGTCATTTCCTTAGGAAAATTGTTGGTCATAATCACTTCAAATATTTCTTTTGCTTCATTTTTTCCTCTTCCCCTTCTGGTATTAAATTACATGTATGTTGCACCTTTGACATTATTCCAATGTTCTTTGATGGTTTCCTGCTCTCCTCCATCTCCTCCTCCTCTTCCTTCTCTTCTTTTAATTTTTGTCATCCTTCCTCTCTCTCCCCCAACTTTCCTCTCCCTCTTGGCACTTCCATTTGGGAAGTGTCTGTTGACCTGTACTCAAGCTCACTGATTCTTTACTCAGCCATGGCTAGTCTCTTCATAAACTCATCAAAGGCATTCTTCATTTTTGCTCCATAGTGTTTGATTTCTAACATTTCCTTTAGATTCTCTCTTAGAGTTTCCATTTCTCTGTTGACATTAACTATCTGTTATTGAATATTATCTACTTTTTCCCCATCAATTTTAGGTGTCAACTTGAATGGATTAAAGAATATCCAGATAGCTGGTGAAGCATTATTTTTGGGTATGTTCATGAGGATGTTTCTGGAAAAGATTGGGATTTGAATCACTGAACCGAGTAAGGAAGATCTGCCCTCACTTGATGTGGGTGGGCACCTTTCAATCAGTTGAGGCATGAATACAAAGAAAAAAGACAGAGGAAGAACCCTGCCACCCTTCCTATTTCTCTCCCTTCCTCTCTCTGTCTTCTTTGTATTCTGAAGCTAGGACACCCATCTTCTCCTGCCCTTGTGAATCAGAACTCAAAGTTCTCTAGTTTTAGACTCTGGGACTTGAACTGGTGGCCCCCAGTTTCTTAGACATTTGGTCTCAGACTGAAAGTTACACTATTGACTCCCCTGGGCTTGGATAGAGCGATGCTACTGGATTCCCTTGTTCTCCAATTTGTAGGTGACATATTATGGGATGTCTCAGCTTCTATGATCACAGCTGATCCCCCTAATAAATCCTCTCTTATCTATCTATCTATCATCTATATGTCCGATTGGTTCTGTTTCTCTGGAGAACCCTAATATACATATTAATCATTGTTATTTAAAATTCCCAATCTGATAATCGCAATATCTATCTGATTCTTACAATGGCTTTGTCTCTTCAAATTGTTTTTTTTTTCCTTGCCTAAAACAAATGCCATGTTATTTTTATTGAAAGCTGAAATTAATGGATTAGGCCTTTAACATGAGGTTTTATGTTAATCTAGAATAGATTAATCATAGACTATAGTTGGTCTGTGTTTAGCATTTGCTATAGTTGTAGCTTCTTGAGGCTTCGATCCTCTAGTATCATTGTTTTGGTCTCCCTTTCTCCCCTGTTGTCTTTGGGATTCCCTAAGAACTTCTTGTGGAGAATCATACCTTGAAGCTCTTTCAGTTTTAATTTACTATAATTTATGGTTATTATGCTGATAAGGTATGGTGCTAAGGTGTGAGGTAGAGGAAATATTTTATAATCTGATGGCTAAATATTAGTCATTAAATGGGCTTGCGTTCCTAGATTGTGAATGTGTTGCCTCACTAATCCTGCCTCATCCCTTACCTGGCTTTACTTTTCTTCACGCTATTTATCACAACCTGATGTTTTTCGTGGGTGTTCATTGATCCATGAGGCAAGGAGTTTATCTTATTCACACAATCTCTCCAGAGTTTGCAACATTGCCAGAGCACTGCAGATCTCAACAGTTTCCCAGAAGTCCATTGTACTGGGTATCTCTGGTTGCTTTTTGTGGACTTTGCATTCTCTTGCTTGAGGGCTATTATCTGCCCCTAGTTTCTTGGCATCATCTACTTTTATATTTTAATAGAGGGGAGTTGGTCATATCAGCTGGAATTGTGAGAAACCACATGAGTAGAAACCAAGACAGAAACAAGTTGGCAGTGGCGGCTTATGCTGGAGAGCTAAGCAGCTCCTAGATGTGTTCTCAGAGACCTTGGCTCTGAAAGACTAAAGGAAATGCTGCTGTCTTAATCTCTGGTGGCCACGGTGCTAGAGTATATCTCCGATAATGTGTGGTGTGTCTGCTTTGTGAGTGTGTGTCTGTGTGAGGGTGTGTAGTGGGTATTCCAAAAAGTGTGATCTTGAGTCTCTCTTTTGTATGCCAGATTCTCACTGACATTATCCCTTCCTGGTTATGGAGGACAGAGCATTAAAGTCTGACATTTTTTCCCTAGGAATGACCCCCACCCACTGCCTACCCTCCATTGCTAGGCTAGTGTTTAGGGAGAGATTTACTAGCTGATTTTTTTTTTAAACCTGATTATGGCTTTAATGTCAAGACTTCTGTTCTGGACTTTGAGGCATATTACATACACTTCTCATTTTATTTTCATTGCTTTTTAAACTCCCATTCGGGGAATGGAGAACCTATGGCCTTAAGAAAACTTATGGCCCTTCTTGGTCCTGAAGTGCAGCCTTTTTGACTGAATCCAATTGCACATAACAATTCCTTTCATTAGAGAGGGTGCAGCAAAGAAAGATGAAGCTTCGATGCTTAGAAAAAGACTATCTTGAAGTTAGAAGGTTGCGGGTTCCCCACCCTTCCCCAGATGGCTTGCAATAACATCAGTTAGGTGTTGCAGAGTCTAGGCTGCAACTCAGGGATTTTTTGTTTTGTTTTTGTTCTTTTAAGTAACTCATTTTGATCAGTGTACTAAGAGGAGAGTCAAAGGTTCCAGTGTGTGCATGCGCGCGTGCGTGTGTGACGGTCCCTCCTCCCCTCTTCCTCCTCCTTCTCCTTTGTTCCCTCTCTTCCTGAGATGAGTTACGCCAGCAATAGAGACAACTCTCAGTGGCTGTACTTTCCAGGTATTATTATCACTTCAAGAATTTCCTAGCTGATAACAGAGGGATTCTAGGCCAAATGTCGCATAGAATATGGATGGCTCTTTGAATTGCAATGCAGCAAGAAATTTATCCCCTCTGTTGAAGTCATATTCATTTTCAGCCTTACCAAAAAAATCCACAGGCCTTCCAATATTGATGAATAGTAAAAATTCGCTCCACATAATAACACCTGTATTTGCCTAGCCTTGTGGCTCTCTGATTCTGTTAGATGATCCAGTGGCTGAAAAATGCACCTGGACTAAGGCTCAGATAAATAGTAAATGCCCATTTCTTTTTACAATAGATGCTTTCCTCACAAACTGCAGGCTCTGGCAGTAATTTGAGCAGGCACCTGTTCACGTGACATAACATAATGTACCCAAGAATTGTGATAGCCCCGGATAATATTGCATTCTAGCATAGTCTGAAATTTCCTCCTGGCTGTTTTGGTTGGTTAAGTGATAGAAGCCCATGATTAAACTATAGAGTTTCTGCAAAGAGTGATGGAACCCGCAGGAGTGGTTACTATTTAGTGAATCCTTACTGTCTGGTAGGCGCTGTACTAGGGGCTTCATGTGTGTTATTTTGTTTAATCCCCACTACACACCTGGGAAATATTAACCCCTCTGTACATGTGAAGACACTGAAGGTTGAATGACTAATAGTGGAGCCAGTGATATGTCCAGTTCTAGCCCCTAACATCAATTAACTCTGTTGGACAGATAGAGTTTGTCAGATCAGTTGGTCAGTCAAGTGACCATTGAGGGCATGGGACAAAGGAAAGGTAAGTAACGATTGAGGACACGGGGTGGAGAAAGATCCCTTCCTTAGTGAGCATGCATCTGGAGTTATTTGAGATGCGCCTAACACATGTGGCTTTAGCAGCATTTGATAGGCTTATCCAAATGTCACACTTGACATTTGCCTGTACATTGTGGTTTGAGTTTGCTTCAGACGGGGGCATTACCTCAAGTGTATAATGTCTGACATTGAGGTAAGCTGCCACCTACTCCCTGGGTAAAGATTTCATGTTCAACCAGATCATGAATTATCCAGGCAAAGGGACCCAGACCGGAGAGAATGCTGATTCAGATTTTTTTCTATGTAGTCATACTTATAGTCACCGTGTGTTCGAAGGTAAATGATAGCTAAATTATCACCCATTTTAAGAATGTTTCCACTTTCAGCCAGGCATTGTGGTGGGCACCTGTAGTCCCAGCTACTCCAGTGGCTGAGGCAAGAGAATCGCCTAAGCCTAGGAGTTGGAGGTTGCCGTGAGCTGTGTGATGCCACGGCACTCTACCAAGGGCGATGAAGTGAGACTCTGTCTCTACCAAAAAAAAAAAGTTTCCACTTTCACAGAGTTACCAAATGGTACGTTAGTCCTAAATTTCCATCAGGCTTCAGAACTACACATTTTTTTCTGAGGATTTTTCTAAGATTATCTAAATCAGTGAAGCACTTAACCCACTTCTTCAGATAGCCAAATTCTTGTAAGTCTTTTTTCTGCTAAAGGTGAGAGAGACTATCCCACCTCCTCCTAGCACCCAGTTTGCTTTCCATTTTCCTGATCATCCTGCTGCTTTCTGTCTCCTGTAATTCAGCAGAAAGAGGCAGAAACCACAAAGCAGTGTGGAATGAGGGGCTCTTTCTTCTGGGTTGACTTACCTTTTTTATCAGAATGGAGATTTTTCCATCACGTATTTAGAAGTTTCCATGCCATCAGCACTCTTCTCGGGGGTTCTTACAGGCTCTAGGAAATATTAAGTTAGCCTTCTCACAATATTGACTGCTTTTTGTTAACAAGGGCACTTTCCTTTATGCAGATCTTTTTCTTAAAAATAGAGACATAAAATTATTTTTTATTCTCAAAAATAATAGACCAAACTATAATCATTCCTACTTCTATTTGTTAAACTTTAAAATTTCACTATAAATATTTGGCAATTTCAATAATTTAAGAACTAGAGAGGAGCCCCTCCCCCTAAGGAAACAATAAAAACTTCTACAATCTCATGACCCAGAGATGAATTCTGACCCCATCTGGGTTACTACTACATTTTGTGTGACCTACTCATTAAATATTGAGAAAAGAACATTGCTTTTATTATGGTGATGATTTATAAATAATTGACCAGAGTTAATTCACAGAAATTTGAAATTATGGCCGTAACTGAAAGTCAGAATTTTATCTTCTCCATTAGAAAGTTGAGAGAAGAAAACAATGTAACAGTGAAAAAATTTTCTGTAAGTTTATGCTTCTGTTGGATAGTTCTAATTTTAAGACCAAAAGAGTTTTTTAACTTATACTTTCTTAATTCATTCTTAGAGCAAACAAAACAAAAACAAACAAACTTGTTTTTCTAGTAAAACCTTGGAAAACCCTCCTAGGGGTAGCAGGGAAACGGTGAGCAGATGGATTTTAATTCGGAAACTGCCACCTTTTGGAACACAGAAGAGCTAGTTGTGGTTGGCACTTAAAATGGGCATGAATCTGGGCAAAATGAAGCCAGAGCTTCAAGCCACAGGTCAAGGTATTGGAAAGCTCAGCAAATGATGTGAGTCCCCCATGATATCTGCCTTTATAGCTTACTGCTACCCTTGGATAAAAACAGATCCTATCATTTATAAATGCACTAAGATCCCACCAGTAGGAAGGGTGGGTGAGTCAGGAGCAATCAGCTTTTAGAAGCAAACAAATAGGTTTAGACATGTCACCAACAGCAACCCACACAGAGTAGCTGGCTACAGACTCTAACCCAAGGGTCCCCCTGATGAACATAGTTAAACACAGTTGGGGCTTTGTCTCTGACGACTCCTTGTATTCACCTGCGTCATTTGCTGATTGGTGTCTGTTCTTGAAACTCTGAGCAGGAGACCTTCTGCTGACCCATCCCTAGTTTTCAGACAATTTTACCTACTGTGTTTAGGTAGTCTCTGAAAAGTTTTTTTGGAAGATAGGTCTATCAAAAGTAATTGAAGAAAGTAGAAAATGTAACAACCAAGAACAAACACAAAACAGTGACACAAAAACACACACGTATATATACACACACACACATATATATGTATATGTACATATACACAGCTGAACAGTAGATGTGTCCAAAACTGACCATCTAGATGATCTTGGTGCAGTTAAGACATATTTCTTCTGCCAACAAGAAAAAAAGAAAGGCAATTAGAAATTCTTGGAAAAACAAAAATGTGCAAAGGAAATCCCAAGTTAATATGAGATAAACTGAAAATGTGATAGAATTCTGAGTAATGGATGATTTATAAGAAAAAACCCATTAGGACTTACTGCTTGGAACTGGTACAGTGATAAAGGATTATATCTCCTCTAATTGATTTAGTTTTACCATCTGTATCAGCCCTGAGTAAAAATATTTACCTAATTGTAATATTAGAAATATTTTGTTAGTTTTCATTTTTCATAATTAACCAATGTGTAAAGCATGGCAGATAAATTATATTTACTGAACAAAATGGAAATACTCTAAAAGTCAATGTTGTAAAATGATGATATAGGTGATAAAAAAGAGAAGGGCTCCAGGTGAAGCATATAACGGAAGGTTTTCTCTTATTTCATAATGGGTAGTGGAATGGTATTCTTTATTTATTTTTTGATAAATAGAGACCTAGGAATATAATTACATGATTAAGGTAACAATTATATTATACATATGAAGGAGACAAACAGGGAAAGAGATGATGTATCACCAAACTGTTTTCTCTTATAGCAGAGAATCAATATAAATTGAAGTTCATAGAGATGTATATGGGTAAGGCAAGCTCACATTTTTTACTCTATATCCCTGTTTAGTTTTTTTTTTTAAATCCATCTGTATCTTTTGAAATTGAAAAAAATGAAAACAAAAGTGAACACATGGTTTATAAGAAACTGTGATAAGCAGTTGCACTAGCAAAACTTCATTAAATTTCCCTAAGAGAGGACATAGTGTCTCAAATGCAGTAAGAAAAAAACAAACAAAAACAAAATCTGCCTCCATGTTGTTTTCAAGAAAAATGTTTGAACCAATGGAACCAAGTTTGACAACAAATAAACGGACACTGATCCCAGGTGAGCAAAAAAGAAAACACGGCTGGCAGTATTAGTGTGGGACAGTTTCCAGGCAAAAAGCATTAAGTGGCAAGGGATGGCATTTTGCTATAGTCCACCAGGAAATTATTATTATAATCATGGATCTTTACATATGGAAAAACAGCAGTGAAACTGGAAATGCAAAATCTGTTAGGAGATAAAAGAATTAAAGAATAAGGTGAGAATAAAGAATTCTAAGAAAATTAGAATAAAACAAATTCTAATGTGCAAAACCAAAATATACTTAAACAAAAGTCTGTATCCAAAGGAAACTGGCAGAGCTCTTGGGGATGGGCTGGAGGAGGGGGGGTGTATGGGTGCAATTTTAGTCATTTCCTTGAAGAAGGAAGTTTTATTTCTGTGACATTTTCTCATGGTATAATCCCCTAAGATTGAAAACTTTGAGATAAAGATATTATCAGGGGTTACTGTCATGATTTTTGGAATATGAGCTATAAATTCTGTTCTTATCACTAAGTCACTGAGAACTAAGACTCCTGATTCTCCCAACTCAGAGAAACAGATGACCTGATGACAGAAATGTCTCTGGGGACTTTCATTCTCCTCCATGCAACCCTAATTCTCTTCCTCCTCTGTAGATTCTAGTTGGTATAAGAAATTTTACTGGGATGATTCACTTCCTTGAAAATAAGGTTGTGAACAAAGAGGGATCTGCTGGGTACTTGTGCAAGTGCTGGTGGGTGAGGGGGAGGCAGGAGGCAGGCAGGGGACTGAGAAAGATGGGGTTTGACCATTGGAAATGGCTTTTTTTTTTTGAGACAGAGTCTCACTATGTCACCCTGGGTAGAGTGCCGTGTCGTCACAGTCCACAGCAACCTCAAACTCTTAGGCTTAAGCAGTTCTCTTGCCTCAGCCTCCCAAGTAGCTGGGACTACAGGTGCCTGCCACGCCAGGCTATTTTTTGGTTGCAGTTGTTTAGCTGGCCCAGGCCAGGTTCAAACCCACCACTTTTGATGTATATGGCTGGTGCCATAACCACTGTGCTACAGGTGCCGATCCCAGAAACAGCTTTTCTAACAGTAGAGACTTGAAGATGAAATTTCTATCTAAGTCAGAAGATCACATTTTGTTAAGGAAAAAAAAAGCTCTTGGTATATGCGTATATATTTTAATCAAGTAGTATTACTATCTTATCACAATCTTATCACAAAAGTATGATAGATACTTTTAGCACATTTGATACTTAGCATAGAACATGGCAATATGCTTTTTATCCAAAATCTATAAAGGAGTTTATCAATGGATAGCCAGAATAAACATAAGCTATGGCAGGACTTTATCCTCATTCCCCTCCCACTTCTGTAATGGACTGACTTGAAATGTTTGTGAAATCAATACACATTAACTCGGTAGGCAATTCCCCCCGCCGCTGTAGTGATGAGAAGCCTCTTTCTGGATGTACTTGGTCCTGATGGAAGATAAGGCTTATTCTAACGTGAAGTGAAAACAAGGCAGACCAGGGGCGGGATGTTACCTGTTTAGGTGATCTAACTTAGTAAGATCTCAAAGAACTAGATCCCCCAGCAGGAAGAATTTTTTCTTACTGGGTGTTTTTTTTGGGGGGAGGGGGATTTTATTTTATTTCATTTTATTTTAAATACATGTATTTTATTATTCTTCATGACATTATTTCCCCCCCCCCACCCCTCAGTGGTAAGACAGAATTTATTTACAGAAAAGAATACAGAAAACACTAAAGCTCCTGGTAGAGGGAGAGAATTCAAGTGGGGAGAGAGAAGCTCTCTCCGTTTCTCTCTCGATCTTTCCCCGTCTCCTCCTTTAGGCCTTTAGTCTCAGGCTATATATAGGTGTATGGGTTCCTTGGCCAGGAAACGAATGAATACAGTCCCTTCCACCAGGGGCAAGGTGAATGAATGTATCAATGAACTAACATAGTCCATTCATGGAATTGAGGCCTAGGAAATTCACAAGAAAATTGAGCTAGGCATAGGAAATGAGGGTTCCACATTTAGTCCTAAGTGCAAAGTGAAGGAGACACCAAGGCACAGGTGCCTCCTCGGCAGTTGTCCAGGCTTTTTGGCTATTGGAGCCTCTGGTGGGGGTTGGAGGGCCCCCTCCTTGCCTATCATCCAGCCCGCTGGCTCTTCAGCTGGCTGCCGCAGCACCTACACCACCAGCTCCGCAGAGCTGGCTAGGGCGCCAAATAAACAATGCACTTTTAACAACCAATGGATCAAAGAAGCAATGACAAGGGGAATTAGAACTACTTGGTGATAAATAAATGCACATCAAACCAAACTTATGGTATCTATAGAAAGCAATGCTAAGTGGGGCAATTACAGCTACAAACACATTAAAACACAACAACCTTTTTTAACTGAATCACTAGAAAAAGAAGTACAAACTTAACCCAAGGCTAGAAGAATGAAGATAATCATAAAGATTACAACAGAGATAAATAAAACACTGAACAGAGAAGCAAGAGAGAGAAAACAAATACAGGCTAAAACAATAGAAAGAAGAATAGAGAAAAATAGAAAAAAAATCAATGAAACCAATGAATTGGTTCTTCAAAATATAACAAAATTTACAAATAAACTAAGAAAAAGAAAGATGTCACTTGAACTAGTAAAATCACTGCAGTGGAAATAAATAAGATTTATAATAGTGTACTATGTGAACAACTAAATTCCAACCTTGGGTAACTTACATGAAGTGGCCAAATTACCACAAATACAAAACCTACTGAGTTTGAAACACAGAGAAATAGAAAACCTAAACAGAGCTATGCCTAGTAAGGGGGTTGAATTAATTAAAGAAAATCTCCCAACAAAGAAAAGTCCTGAACCTGATTGAAGGCTTCTCTAGTGAATTCTACCCAACATTTAAAGAGTTGATATCAATCCTTCTTAAACTTTTCTTAAAAAATTGAACGAGGTGAAGCATTATCAAAGTCATTCTATGATGTTAACATTGCTCTGGTACTAAAGCAAAACAAAGTCACTGCAAGAAAAACCACAGGCTAGTATCCCTTCTGAACATTAATGCAAAAATTCTCAACAAAACACTAAAAAACCAAATTCAGCATCATATTAGAAGGATTGTACACCATGACAGAATGGGATCTATTTTAGAATGCAGTGACGGTTCAACATAAAAAAAACTTGATTAATATAATAAATCACATTGGCAGAATTATGAAAACCACACATGATAATATCCATTGATGCAGAAAAAGCATTTAAAAAATGTAATAACTTTTCACAATGAAAACATTTTGCAAAAGAATGTGTTATAGCCTAAATTGTGCCCCCATCCCCCAAATTCATACATTAAACCCTAACCCTCCATGTGATGATAGTTGCAGATGTGTCCTTAGGGAGATAATTAGTATGCGATGAAATTAGGAAGATGCAGTCTTCATGATGGGATTAATATCCTCATAAGAGACGCCCAAAAGTTTTTTCTTCCTCTCCACCATGTGAGAACATGGGGGAAAGGCATTATTTGTAAGTCAGGAAAAGAGCCCTCTACTGGCACCCTGATCTCAGTCTTGCAGCCTTCAGAAATGAGAAAGTAAAATTCTGTTTGTTAAACCCTACAGTTTACAGTATTTTTTTGAAGCAGGAAGAGCAGAAGAAAACTACCTTAACATCATGAAAGCCACGTATAAAACAATCCACAGCCAACAGCACACTGAATGGTGACAGACAGAAAGCTTTATCCCTAAGATGAGTAACAAAGGAAGGATGCTGGCTTTCATCCCTTCTCCTGAACGTAATACGAGGAGTCCTAGTCAGAGCAACGAGGCAAGAAAAAGAAATAAAAGACGTCTGTAACAGGAGGAAGCAAAATAATCTCTGTGCATAGATGATATAAGCTTATGTGTAGAAAACGCTAAAGATTCTGCAAAGTGGGACATGACGCAGTTTAATCCAGTGCGATCCCATTTCTGTGACACCTAAAGAGGCGATTTGGGACAGAAAACATTTGGAAGGACATATTCCAAAATGTTCATATTCTTTATACATACTTTTTCAAGTTTGATATGTTTTCTACAATAATCAGGTATTGCTTTTATAATTTAAAGGTGTATGTAAAAATATAGAAAAGCCTATACAAATTGAAGTGTGAATTAGTAGTAAACAAAAATATTAACCAACATATGTAAAAGAGAGATACAACTGGCTAACAAGATCTTAGATAAAAAGATCTAGCCTTACTGGTAATCAAATAAATACAAATTATTAATTGGAGGGAAATAAAGTGCCTTCATCTCCTGCTCTGGTGAGAATCAATCAGTAAAGGCTTCCGTACGGTTGTTCAGGTGATGTCAATGCGAGATAATTTAATAAGAAAAGAGGGATTTGCAGACTATTGGATTCCAAAGGAGAGTTAAAGAATCAGGTCAAGAAAATTGCAAGTATTCCTTAGAGCAGAGTATGCACCCTGAAATCAGCAACTTTACAGCAGATAGGACACGAAGGTGCCTCTCAGTGAACCGTATTTCCCCCTTCATTGTACATTTACTTGCTCTGCATTATAGTAATGGGGCCTCTAATAGTTTGGGTGTTTTACCTCCATCGTAGCTCCCAGTCCACAAATTCTGGGAAGAATCTCACTGAGCCTTACTGGGTGATGTTTTTTGACCCTAGCCAATGAATCATGGCCTGTGGGAGTAGATTAAAGAAGAACATAGAATGTTCTATGGGAACCATTTGTTCAGAAAAGGGTGAAGCACCATGGCCAGAAGAAACAGGAAGATACTGCGTAGTCCCAACAGTAGGTGTTCAGCACACTCTGTGAGACCCTTTACATTTGTAACCTTAGGCACAAGTCTTATACTCCATCTTCAGAAGAGTTAAACAGGAATACCGATAAGTCGAAATACAGGTATTTATCATAGATACATTGGTGTGGATACAAACACACCCATGCACACAAATTATAGCAAAGCCAATTTTCAAGACTGTCGTAAGCTTTGGCAGTTTTCACAACACTGCCCACTGGCATTGGAGAAAAGTGTGACAAAAGTGAGCAAAGCCTGTCCGTGAATATTCCCTGGCTTCCACATATTCACATGTCGGTACCCCAGCTGGATGAGCAGGCTGCAAAGTCATGTGCCTTGGGTAATTTAAATGACTCCAGGAAGAATTAAACATATTTTCCCAAAGAAAATATCATTAAAAATGGTAGAACAATAGAATTCAACCATGCCTGAAGTTCATGGCAATGAAAAATTCATCATTTTTATATTTACCTTAAAGAATAAGCTGAGTAAGTCATAGTTACAATAGGGTTGTTAACAAGATCTACATGTCAATATTCTAAAAACTATGACATTTAGATATAAGGTCATTAAGCACATGTAGCAATAATAAATTAAAGGATAAGAAGGATGCTACAGTACATTTCTCTGGGAGAGAGAAAGGAAGCGTGTGAGGCATAGAGTTGTAAGTATAGGTGGGGAAAGACATTAAAAACTAAAAAAAAATTTAGCATCTTTCTTGAGAAATGAGATTTCTGTTTATCAAAATAATAGTCCTAAAACTATGTTTTAATATGTTATAATAAGCATAAACAAAATAGACTCTATTCTTAATAAAAGTCCCAGGAATGTGCCAGATACTGCCCTAAGGAATTTACATAGACTAGCTTATTTAATTCTCACTACCCCTCTTTAAGGAATGTCAATTCCCATTTACAGAGAGATTTACTAACTTTTTCAAGATCCTCACCTGGTACCCAGCAGAACCAGGACTAGAA
Organism: Perodicticus potto; assembly: GCA_963574655.1. Lineage (NCBI taxonomy): Eukaryota > Metazoa > Chordata > Mammalia > Primates > Lorisidae > Perodicticus > Perodicticus potto. Next base: position 1,449 of record CAUYRH010174694.1, on the reverse strand, counting down.
CCTCAAACTCTGGCTGTAGCAGCCAGGCCTAGCCACTATACTGTACTGAGTCTCTCCTGGTTAAATTCATAACCCAGCCCATTACTTTGTTTTGGTAAAATTATAAATCTGTTTTTCCATTGTACAATGTAGGAATTAATTTTAAAACAATTTGTTGAACACTTTTTGTTTGTGATTTCTGCACAAAGCAAACAGGTGGTATTTCACTGCAGGGAAAGTGTACACTTAAAGACCACTCACTCCGAGGAGATCATTTCCATGTTATAATCATAAATACTACAGAAAACATGAATTGTTGTTTTGAAAGATTTTTCCTTCCTGTGGCTTTCCAAGTCCTGCTTCACGTGAAGATAAACCATGATATTCTAAGATTTCCTCAAAGCTATCTTTGAAAACAGCAAACATAAAGCATTCTCTTTTATATTTAGGTTTTCCATTTCCTGATCATTTTAACATGGTTTGTGTTAAAATTTTTATAAAAGTATTTCACTAATCTACAGAGTATAATTAGCAGAAGGTAAAAATCTTATAGCCTTAGATTTTGTGGTAATGGTCTTGCTTGTTACAGCATGTCATAAAGAACTTTTAGTAGATCTTAATGACTATACCGCTCACTCATTTTTAGATATAATGAAATGGAGACTTCAAAAGAGACCTTATTTGTATAAAAATGTAAAATACATAAGGTATTACCATCCATAAGGCCAAGTGTACTCTGAGGAAGGAAATGAATAATCATCTCATGAGTTTCTAAAATTGATTTAAAAGACATTCTTGGCTATACTTCTTAGAGATATTTTTTTGTAAGAAAACTGAGTTGTCCTGAAATGTTGAAATAATGTCAAGAAAAGAGTTGTAAGAGCTAAAAAGGCAATCCAGAAAATACAAAAATTCCCAAAGCAGATTCAGCTGAAACACTGGGATATTGAACAGACTCCTGAAACGGGGTTCCATTTGAGTGAGAATCATTGATTTTCTGTGATCCTAGTGCCATGGAGAGCACCTGTCATTGTCCCAGGGAGATTCACTCATCTCTCTGATTGACACTTATTTTCTGTGTGTCTACTGGAGGCTGCGTTAGCACTAAGAAAACACTAAGGAATAGGCTGGGAAAAGGAGAAGGGGCTAAGGGAGCTCAAGAAAAGACCTTGATCCTCAAGAAGAGGAAAATGATTCTTTCTTTTTTTTCCTTTTTTTATTAAATCACAGCTGCGTACATTAGTGCAATCAAGGGGTACAATGTGCTGGTTTCATATACAATCTGAAATGTTTTCATCAAACTGTTTAACATACCCTTCATGGCATTTTTTCTTTTTTTTTTTTCCAGTGGTAAGACAATATTTATTTAAAGAAAAGATACAGAAAACACTGAAGCTCCTGGTAGAGAGAGAGAACTCAAGTTGGGAGAGAAAAGCTCTCTCCGTTTCTCTCCAGGTCTTTCCCCGTTTC
>CAUYRH010174692.1:0-17987 GCA_963574655.1 Perodicticus potto | reverse complement strand
TTAATTTTGGATATTTCTTTTCTTCTGCTGGGTTTAGGCTTAGATTGTTTTTCTTTTTCAAATTCCATAAGATGGCTTCTGAGTTTGTGGATGTGCTCACTTTCTGTTTTTCAAATGTAGGCATCTAAAGAGATAAATTTTCCTCTTGGAACTGTTTTTGCAGTATCCCACAGGTTTTGGTAGCTTGTGTCTTCATTGTTCTTGTGCTCAAGGAAGTTAATGACTTCCTGCATCCAACTGTCATTCAACAGAAGGTTGTTTAATTTCCATGCCTTTGTTTGGAGTTGAGTTCTACCTTTAGTGCCTTGTGGTTTGAGAGGATAAAAGATAAATTTGCAATTCTTTTGATTCTGTTGAGCTTTGTTTTGTGTCCTAAGATATGATCAATTTTGGAGAATGTTCCATGGGCTGATGAGAAGAAAGTATATTCTTTATCTTTGGGATAGAGTGTTCTACATGTGTCTATCAAGCACAGTTGTTCTAAGGTCTCATTTAAGTCCCTTATATCTTTGTTTAATTTCTGTTTAGAGAGTCTGTCCATCTCTGAAAGAGTTGTGTTAAAGTCCCCTTTTATTATGGTGTTATAGGATATCACATTGCTCAGAGTAAGGTCTGTTTCAAGAATCTGGGAGCATTTAATTTGGGTGCATAAATATTTAGAATTGAAAAGTCTTCTTGTTTTATTTTTCCCTTGACCAATATAAAGTGACCATCTTTGTCTTTTTTGATTTTAGTTGCTTTAAATCCACATGTATCTGAAAATAAGATTGCCACCCCTCTTTTCTTCTGAATTCCATTTGTCTGAAAAATTGTCTTCCAACCCTTAATGCATAGTTTTAATTTGTCTTTTGAAGCTAGGTGTGTTTCCTGCAGACAGAAAATGGATGGCTTGTGTTTTTAGTCCAATCATCCAATCTACACCTCTTCAGTGGGGAATTCAAAACATTAACATTTATTGAGATAATTGATAATTGTGGTAGTATTGTATTCATCTTATTTTGTGAGATTGCATTGCTTAGTTTTATCTTTTGCCTCATTGTGGAAGTTAGGTTCTGTCTTTTAATTTCTGAGTTCTTACTTTGCTGTTGATCCATTGTGATGGTCAGTGTGTAGAACAGGTTGAAGTATGTCCTGTAGAGCTGGTCTTGTGGCAAATTTCTTCAATGTTTGCATAACATTAAGTGATTTGATTTCTCTGTCTATTTTAAAGCTTAGCTTCACTGGATATAGAATTCTGGGCTAGATATTGTTTTGTTTAAGTAGATTAAAGGTAATGACCATTGTCTTCTTGCTTGAAAAGGTTCATTAGAGAAGTCTGCAGTCAACCTGATGGATTTGTCCCTGTAGGTCAACTGGCGCTTACTCCTGGCAGCTTCAAAAATCTTTTCTTTTGTCTTGACTTTGGATAGGTTCATCACAATGTGTCTTGGAGAAGCTTTGTTAGAGTTGAGGTGACCTGGGGTCCGATATCCCTCTGAAAGGAGTGTGTCAGAATCTTTGGTAATATTTGGGAAATTTTCATGTATACTATTCTCTAGTATGGCTTCCATTCCCCTGGGGCATTCTTTTCCCCTTCTGTGGTACCTATATCTCATATGTTTGAACACTTTATAAAGTACCATAATTCTGTCAGTGAACGTTCTGCTTTCTTTCTCTTCTTTTTTGCCTCTTTAACTATCTGAGTTATCTCAAGAGCTTTGTCCTCTACATCTGAGATCCTTTCTTTTCCCTGGTCTAATGTTGTTGATACTTTCTATTGCATCTTTAAGTTCCCTAATTGGCTGCTTCAATTCCTTCAGCTATGCTATATCCTTTCTATATTCTTCATATCAGTCATCTCTTATTTGATTCTGTTTTTGGATGTCCCTTTGGTTATTTTCCACTTTATCAGCAGTTTCCTTCATTGTTTCCATCATTTCTTTCATTGTTTTCATCATCTGTATTCTAAATTCCATTTCTGTCATTTCTAACATTTCTTTATAGGTGGAATCCTCTGCAGTAACTACATTATGGTCATTTGGGGGGTTGCTCTGGACTGGTTATACATGTTACCAGGATTTTTCTGATGATTCGTCATCGTGAATATTTTCTTTTATCTGTTTCCTTGCCCTAATTTTCCTTTCACTTCCTCTTGCTCTTTAATTTACTGTGCCTATGGCTTAGGATTTTGGTGAGTCCTTTTAGTACAGGACCAGAAGGATGAGAAGAATAAAGAGCAAGAATGGAAAAAAGATTTAAAAAAAAAAAAAAAGAAGAAAGAATAATAAAAGAAAAGAAAAGAAAAAGGAGAAGGGGTGAATAAAAGGGAATATTGACCAAAAGAAGAGAGGCACAGAAAGAGGGAGACAGGAGCAATATAGGGTACTTTGGCCCAACCTTAAAAACCCCCAACCTCTGGGGGTGCTGGGTTGGGTGATTCCTTTGAGGTCAGCAGCTCTTTGCCAGCCTGTTCAGACAAAGTACCCCACCTCCACCAAGTAGAGAGGAAAGACAAAAATGCTATAAATCAAACCAAAACAAGCAAACATAAAATTTTGTGGGATAAAATTGGTGGGGGGGGGAAAACAAATAATAGGGGTAAAAACACTAGCAAAAATGAAGTTCTATTGTTAAAGAAGGCAAAAATAGAAAATTATATTTAAACTAGAAAAACGAGGAAAGAAAAGAAAGAAACAAAGAAAAAAATCTAGAGGGAAAACGTTGAAATTAAAAAAAAACAAACAAACAGAAAACCAAAACCAAAAACAAAGCATGTATATATCTTGTTGAATATTGTCTGGGCAACATGTGATCTTCTGGGTATGAGATGTTAATCACAATGCTGATACAACTATACGAGATGGAGACTGGAGGCCTATGTTGATTTCTCAAACCCTGCAGGGTTGAGAGCCTAAATCTCTCCTCAAACCACTTAAAAGCCACTTTAAACTGCTAACCTTGGCTAAGCAGAAGCTTTCCCAGGAAAACACTTGTCACTGGGATCACTCCTGAAGTGGCTATCCACTTTAGGCTGCTCAGTCACTAGATTACTCATCCAAGGTCTCCTGCCCAGTCCTTGCTCTGTGACCGTGAGGGTGGAGCTTGATGGGGCTATTCTCCCACAATGGCTCTGCACAGCCGACAGCCGAACACTATTAGCTCCATCTGGCTCAGAGGCTCATTCCAGGGCCCTGGACAAAGCTTAAAGTCTTCCATACTCTCCTCCAAGTTCTCCCAACATAGTTCAACTGAGTGTCAAGTCCAGAAAAAAACAAAACAGCTCACAGGTAAGGCCTTTCTAGTTTGCAATCTCACTGCTGCTATATTTACAGCTGCCAGTGGGATTAGACCGAACGAACACACATCCACTTGCCACTGCTTTTGTCCTCCTCATGGGGTCCAGAAGTCCCTTACTGACTCCCTGTATCCCCAAGGGGATATTTCTGGGCAGAACCCACCAGCCAGAGATGCCCGAAGTCTTCTTTCCCCACTCTCACTGTGCCCAGTTGCAAGGAAGCAACTCGGCCGCCATCTTGCTCCTCCCCTCCTCTCTGTTTTCTTGATGATGGTGCTATAAATTTCCCTCTAAGGACTTTGCAATATCCCACATGTTTTGATAGTTTGTGTCTTCATTATTGTTTTGTTCCAGAAATATAATAACGTCCTTCTTGATCTCATCTATGACCCAGGTATCATTCAGCATAAGGTTTTTAGTTTCCAAGATTTCATTTGAGTATGAAGATTTCTGTTGAGTTCAACTTTTTTTTTTTCTTTCGAGACAGAGTCTCACCATATTGCCCTCAGTAGAGTGCCATGGCATAACATCTCACAGCAACCTCAAACTCTTGGGCTTAAGCAATTCTCTTGCCTCAGTCTTGCAAGTAACTGGGACTACAGGCACCTGCCACAACACCTGGCTATTAGTTCAACTTTTATTCCATGATGGTTTGAGAAGATACAGAGTATAATTTCTATTCTTTTGGATTTTTTGATGTTATCCTTGTGACCAAAGATATGATCAATTTTGGAAGATGGTCTGTGGGCTAATGAGAAGAATGTGTGTTTGGTTTTGTTAGGATAAATTGTTCTATAAATGTCTGTTAAGTCCATTTGTTCTAGTGTCTTGTTTATATCCATTATTTTTTGTTTAGTTTCTGCTTGGGGGATCTGTCCAATACTGCCAATGGGGTGTTAAAATCTCCAATTATTATAGTGTGGGAAGATACCATATTGTTCAGATCAGTTAGAGTTTGTTTTATATATCAAGGAGCATTCATATAAGGTGCATAGATGTTAACTACTAAAATTTCTTCATATTGTGTGTTTCCCTTGACCAATATGTAGGTCCATCTTTGTATTTCATTAGTTTTGTTGGTTTGAATCCCATTGTATCTGCATATAAGATTGTAACCCCAGTTTTTTCTGCTTTCCATTTGCCTATAATACCATTGCCCATCCCTTCACCCGGAGTCTTGTTTTACCTTTTGAGATGAGATGAGTTTTTTGTAAGCAACAGATATCTGGCCAGCCTATGCCTCCTTAAAGGACAGTTCAAACCATTCACATTAATTGAGAGAATTGATAGATGTGGCAGAGCTTTGGTCATCTTGTTTTTCAGATGTCCAGAGCTTAATTTTATGCCTCTCACCATTGTGGAAGTGAGGCTGTCTGTTGGAATTTGCATTGGTACACCAGAGTCACTAAATAGCCTCCCCAATATGCACACACATGCACAGAACCAGTATCTCTCCCACTGTGATAGGAGGGGACTCCTCACCCCTAAAGTAGATAGATAATGGAGAGATATTCACTCTGGGTGATAAGCTCCCAACACCCCACAGGCTGCCACTAGAAAGGCAGGTGGCTTGAAGGACTTCCCAGGGGAATGGGTCTTGACATAACTTTGGCCTTTTAGTCACAGACTCCAGAACGTAGGCCTCCCAAGGTGACCTCCAAGGTATTTCAGAAGGAATATGATGCCCCACGGTGGGGTAAGAGCAGACAGAGCCAGATTTTTGCTGTTGTAGCCAGGATATAAAGCTGGGCCTGCCTTACTCAGGTGGACTGGTTTCAAATTCCAGCACTTCTGAGGATCCCACCTGCCTTGTCAGCTATAAACAGGGCTTCTCTGGCCCAGGGCAACTGTTTAAGAGATGTTTCCACCTTAGAGAAGGCCCCTCAAAATCAGGAGCCCGCTCTCAGCAGCCTGTGAAACATGTACATGGGATTTTATCCCCAGAGTGAGATGAAAGCTACAGAAACAAGTTTATTTTTTCTTTTATTTAACAAGCTTAACGTTAGTTTGCAATTGTGTGCTGCTTCTTCATGTGAACAAAAAGAGGCTCAGTATTGACTTGAGAGAGTGTGATTTTTAGGGTTAGATAGTAGGACAGCAAGGTTACGGTAGATTCCTCTGTGCCACGTGACCCTGCAGAGGCTCTCGCCAGCCTCAACTCAGGTTCAGTCACAAACACACTTTGACAAGTTGGTTGATGGCAGAGGTGACAGGGCAGGACCTTGACATGTGTTTAGAAAGTGACCCTAGGTTGGCAGCCTGGGCCCCAGGAGGGACAGATGTGAAGGGACCTGTGTGGACACCAGGCCCACAGAGACCACAGCCCGCCCCACTCGTGATTATGAGAAGACTCTCACTTCCTGCGCCAGGCCTCAGGGAGTGGTACTGGTTAGTTACTCAGAGCACTCGCTCATGTGTAACCTCAGGGGCCTTCTTTGTCCAGAGCATTACGTGAGATTGAAGATATTCTTCAATTCAAGAAATCCTGCAAAGTTTTGCAAAGTTTGCAAATTCTCTTTGAAGTCTTTGGATTGGCATGGACTCTTCCCAAAGGTCTGGATATTGTGAGTAAGGACCAAGCTGGGGTGTTTGATTGGCTTAGTTTAGAAGCCAGCTGGCTCTGAGGACAAGGAGCCATGCCTGCCCCCATCCAGCACCTGGAGAGGTAAACCATTAAAAAGATTGGACAGGACATCGGATCCAAGTTTTAATCTCTCCCTGCTGCCCCCTCACCCCATGGGGCAGGCTCTCCCCACCATGGGTCCCATATGCCCCATCTGTCCAAGTGTACAACTGGATGGATTCCAGGGTCTTCCAGGGTCAGCTTGGCACTAGCCTTTGGTCCCTGTCTACGGACCACCCTCCCCCTGCTACTCAAGCTCCTCTGAGTTCCCGTCACCTCTGCTTCTCAGCAGGGAGGGGCTCCCCATGCCCCTGCCACCCAGACAAGCCTGGTTAGGAAGGAGCATGGCCACTGTTCAGGGGTCACCTCAGGGTATTATTCTGCCTTTGGACACGTCATTGTTCCTGACATGTCCAAAGACGTTCTTTCTTCCACTCTGCCTTCCCCAGACAATGTTTTGCTGGCCCTTTCTTTGGCTCCAGGCCCCCCAGGCTGCTTCAGGTCCCCCTTCCCCCTACCCATATGGGAAGCATCTGGGACATCAGTGGAGGCCCAAGTCCCTGCAGATAGATACCCAGGCCCAGCCATAGAGCCAGCTTGGTCAGTGCTGCTGCTGGGCCAGTCTCCTGTCCCATCTCCTGCCAGAGCTCACTGTATCAGGGGAGGGTCTTCAGTTTTCACTGGAACAGAGAAAATGACACCTTCCTCTCCCTTGGCTGAAGCCAGGCCTAGCCCTTAATGATGGTCATTGCAGGGGAAATGAGGGGTGGAATTTCTGTCACTTGAGTAGAGAAAATGAGAACAAAATGAGGAGAGAGTCTTTTCTCAGAAAATGGGGTCATTTTGTCAGTGAGACTGAAAATGACTCCCCAGTCACTCACATCCTTCCCACCTGTGGGGCCTCTACCCCTACAGTGCTCCTACCTAGAAGTCCAGAGCTACAGGTCCCAGGGCGGGGAGCAGAGCTCTCCTCTCACCTTCCTCCTTGGCTTCCCTGGTCCCCAGCTTGTCCCCTCAGGCAGATCACTGATATAGACGCAGTGAAAAGCCCTGAACACAGCCATGTCCCACACCATACCCAGCCTCCTAGAACTCCTAGCCCAGTGAAGGAGGCCACAAAGAGACGGAAGATGGTGACCCAGTGACACTGGGCCTGGGGAGCTGAGCAGAGATGCATCACCCAGCCAGAGAGTTCAGTGTGGGCTTTCTGTAGGCAGTGACATTGTTACCAGAACAGAAGTCCTGAGAGGTAACAGTGTCATTGGAAATATGGCAAGTTGATGGTGCCGACTTGTCACCTGCCTTACGAGCTGGGTGGCCTTCATAGGTCACTCCACTCTGAGACAGAAACAGAGAAATTAGCACCTTCTTTCTAGGGCTGTCCTGCGAGGGCTGCTGGGGGGAGCCAGTGACAGGACAGATGTGAACTCACAGGGGAAATATTAACTCTGCATCCACCTGCTCCTCCCCAGCTGGTGAAAGGGAGCCTCCCCCTTGAGCCCTGCCCCTCTCTGCAGTGGCTCCAGGGAGCTTCACACTGCCCAGTGAATCAGTTTGTACCCCAGGCCACCAGGTCACCCTTATGCTGAGGCCATACTGATGGCACCCAGGAGAATGCCCAGCCCGCTTGAGCAAGGCAGGAGTCCAAGTCCTGGTTCAAGCCTCAGCATTGGGGCACGCTGCCACCTACCCCCACAATGTCCCTCCCAGGCATCTGTGAAATGGGTACATGACAGAAGAGCCCCTGACTTCTCATCAGTCCTGGATCCAATTCCTGGGGCTGCCACAGCAGAGTCCCACTGAGAGGTGTAGAGGGGAGGGAAATGTTAAGACAACAGAGATTTGCTGTCTCGCCTTGCTGGAGGCTGGAAGCCCATCACCAGGGTGTTGCAGAGCTGTGTCCCCTGAGAGGCCCAGTGTTTCCAGGCTTGTAGCTGTGTCACTCCTCTATGCCCCCCCAGCACATGGCATTCCCTCCAGGGGCTAGCTCCCACTGTCACTATGTGGCCTTCCTGTAAGAACACCTGTCATGGGACTTGGGGTTTGCCATACTCACTGCATTCCTCTGAGCTCAATTAATCACTTGTATAATTACTGGTCAAAATAGCCACATTCTGAGAACATGAATTTGGGGGCACAACATTCGGCCCAGTACAAGGACAAAATGCAAAGTGTGGTGAGCTCCCTGGACACCAGCCCTGCAGCTGTCACCTGCTGCAGTGGAGGCGCCAGCCGTCACTCATGCCACCTCACCCAGGATGAGAACCCCGTGGACAAGCCCAGGACCATAACTCCGCCTGCTCTCCTGCTCCTGGACAAACTGTTCATGTCCCAGGGTGTGTGTGGAGCAAATTTCTCAAAGGCCACTCAGCCTGTGGGCCTTTGAGAAATTTGGGAACTTACAATATCTGTCTCTGACCTCCCCACCCAGGATCCCATGAGATCTTGAGTGAAGGTGTAAGCTGAGGAGTCCAGCTGCACCTGGCCCTCTGAATCATGGGAGTGGCCACAGGTCCCATTCAGGGGAGCTGCTCGGAGTACCCAGGCCAAGAGGGAGGTGCTGGAGGAGCTCTCAAGGTCACACACAAATTAACACTTTGAAGACTTTACCTCTTTCATGTTTACATGGATGGAGCTGGAACATATTCTTCTTAACAAAGTATCTCAAGAATGGAAGAAAAAGTATCCAATGTACTCAGCCCTACTCTGAAGCTAATTTATAGCTTTCATATGAAGGCTAAAACCCAATTATAGCACAAGAATATGGGGAAAGGGGCAAGGGAGGGGAGGAGAGCGGGGAGGATGGGTGGAGGGAGGGTAATTGGTGGGATCACACCTACGGTGCATCTTAGAAGGGCACAGGTGAAACTTATTAAATGCAGAGTACAAATGTCTTCATACATTAATTAAGAAAATGCCATGAAGGCTATGTTAAACAGTTTGATGAAAGTGTTTCAGATTGTATATGAAACCAGCATGTTGTACCCCACGATTGCACTAATGTCCACAGCTATGATTTAGTAAAAAACATTTAAAAAATAAAAAAAAATTAACACCTCGAGAGAGATTTGTTTGGTCAACTGTCATTTCTCCCAGAGTCAAGGGGTCTCTCCCAAAACACAGCCTGGGGAGGCTCCAGGGGCCCACCTGACCAGCAGCCTTGGCCTGACACATACCACACACATAATGCACATGCAACACATACCATACACACACACTGCACATGCGCGCGCGCACACACACACACTCAGCACATACACCACACACACACTTCTTAGTCTCCCTCCTAACTCCTAGACCCCTAGGGCTGAAGGATCCAGCCCATCCACTCAGGGAACATCCTTTGGGCCTCAGGCTTCTGGAGTGGACCCTGCACCCCGCCCCAGATGGCCAGGCCAGGGCTGTGGGGATAGGCGGGGCTTTGGGGACATGCCCCTCCTCTATACCCTCCAGAGAAAGTGGGCCCAAGGTGGTGCTCTCTCTCCAGGGACCGTGAAGCACTCTGTACAGCCCCTGCCCCATGCAGCCCCTGGGAAGGGAGACTGAATTACTGACCCCTGGGGTGGGAAGAGTTTTCAAGATTAAAGAGAATGGGGCACAAAAAAAAAAAAAATTGATGGGTTTGCCACAAAGATTAAACCATTTGTAATTTTAAAAATAACCATAGGTAAAAGCAGAGAAAGAGAAAGATTTGCCGCGAAGATTAAACCATTTGTAATTTTAAAAATAACTGAAGATAAAAACAGAGAAAGAGCAAGAAAGACAGAGAGAAAGGGGAGGGGATGGATAGGGAGGATTTGCGGAGAGAGACCAGAGGCAGGGGAATTTGTCTGCAGCAAATAAATCAGACAAAGTGCAGCTGTGGAAGGAAGACTCACACTCCCCAGGCAGTATCCATCACCCCAGGTTCTGGGCCCAGTGCTCCAGAAAAGTCCTAGGAGTCGGGAACACTTAGCCCCATTTAACAGATGAACAAGCTCAGACTTGGGGGATTAAGTCACTTGCCTATATACGCACAGGCACTCAGTGGTAGAGCTGAGATGACTCGGCTCTCTCTGAATCTCCCACCAGCAATCAGAGCCAAGGGAGGTCACCAAGACAGCAGTCACCCGAAGGAGAAGGCCATGGGGGACAATCCCTCTGAGAGGCCACATACCAGCTCACAGGAGATGGGCCAGTGTGCAGCATCCTCTGGAAACCACGAGGCCCCCTTTTACCTAGAGAAAGAGCACAATTTTGCCTTGCAACCCTGGATGCTGGGGAGGGGCTAGTGTAAAGAGCATAGAATGCCCTCTTCTATTGATAGAATGCCACATCCAGGGCAGCCACGTTTTTGCTCCTGTACATTTAAATCTACTCATAGAGAAAAGATTGAAAGACTTGTGTTGAAACGTGAGGGGTACGTCTCTGAGCTCAGTGACTTCTGAGTTTTGTCTGTGCTTGTTTTATTTATTTAACAAATCCACTTAGCACCAAGTGCTGGCTCCTGTTCCAAATGCTTTACAAGTATTAATTCATGGACTCCTTGAAAGGCCCTGAAAGCAGGTGCTACAGCAGGCATCTGGCTTTGCACTCACGTTGTCTGAGCATGTCAGCTTTCTAGGGCGATACCTTCGTCTGCTCAGGTGACCAGAACAAAATGCCACAGCCTGTGTGGCTTAATCAACAGAGGTTTATTATCTCACAATTCTGGAAGCTGCAAATCTGCGCTCAAGTGTCCACAGGGCTCAGGTTCTGCTGAAGACAGTGACCTCGTTCCTCGCAGTGTCCTTGGTGATGGAGAAAGGTCCCTGGTGCCTCTTCCCCTTGCAAGGCCACTATCCCCTCAATTTAGGGCCCTGCCCTTAAGAGGCCTTAATTACCTCCTATCTCCAAATGCAGTCACATCAGGGCCCAGGGCTTCTACATAGGAATCTGGGGGTGCTGGAGGAAAAGGTTCTGTTTATAGCAGACCACCATGACAAACTGCCCGAGTGGGAGGCTTCAAACCACAGAAGTTTATTCTCTCACTGTGAAGTCCCCAGTGCTCTCACTCCTGGAGGCTGGAAGTCACAGACTCAGGTGTCACAGGGCCTTAGTCCCTCTGCAGGCTCCGGGGGTGGCTCTTTCCTGCCCCCTCCAGCTCCGGGTGGCTCCAGGCGTCACTCCTGCCTCTGCCTCCTCATCACACCACCTTCTCCCGATGTCCCTCTGTGTCATCTCCTTTTCTTATGTGGACATCAGTCATTGGTTTAAGGCCCCTCTCTGTCATTCTAACCTCAGCTGAATTACATCTGCAAGGGCCTTACTTCCAAACAAGGTCACATTCACAGGTGGCGGGACTCAGGACTTCTGCAGGGAGAGGGGTGCTGGACGCTGTCTATGACCTGGGACCACGTGACCAGCACCCCTCACAGAGCTGGCACCAAACTGTCTCTGCAGCCCTATGTCAGCCTATGCCATCCCTCTCCAGAGCAGGGTGATGGTGCCGGCTGTGTGCATGCCAGAGGGCTACATAGGAAGTATCTGGTACTTATTCATGGCCCAAATTCATGTCTTGAGGCACCAACCTCCAATGTGACTATGTTTGGAGAAGCAGCCATTGAATGAGTTGAATGAGGTTGCGGGGGAGGGTGGGGCTAATCTGACAAAGCTGCCTTCTGTCCAGAGCACTTACTGGGCCTCCCCTCCATCTAGGGGCAGGTGCTGAGGTGGGGTGGGGAGGTTACACTGGATTGCCAGGCCACTCACAGCAGGGGCCTCCAGACACACATGGAAGGGTCAGAGATGATGAAAGGCCAACCCCCCCTCAAAGGGGCACTCTCAGCTCAGGCAATGGGGAGGGACAGCCAGGACAGGGTCCTAAGAGCCCCCTTAGGGGATCCATCTGAACAGAATGTAGTTGGGGAAGAGGTCATTTAAGGGATTGCGCCCCACCTGTGTCTGAGTGCTGATGGGGAAACTGAGGCCCGGGGAAATCTACCAGAAGACCCCAGCTTAGCAGCAGCGCTCTAACCAACACCAAGCTCCTGGCTGTTGACAGAGGAGGGGAAGCCCAGGCCATGAAGCCAGTGGCTGGCATAGGGGCCCAGAAAGTGACAGCATCCTCACTGCCTTTCTTAACTTCTCCTTTGGGTAAATGCACCTGGGATCACCGGATTCAACAGACCCAGTGTCACGTCCAAGGTAAATGCTAACAATATATAACAGACCTCCTTTGGCTGAGAGTCAGAGAAACAGGATCAGGAAGGCAGTTGGAATTGCCACCTGTGGAAATAAAGGAGGCGGAGAGAAAGACAGAGGCTGTTAACACAGAGCTGCTGTGGCCGGGTGGGCCAGGGTATGGGCATCTGGCAGTCTGGGAGGCAGGCAGAGGGGTGGGGAGCATCGGGGTGGGGCAGAGGAAGGCTCAGGTGAGTTTTGATGGGGGCTGCTTGCATAGGGGCGTGGAGGCCGCTCACCAGAAGCGGTACCTCCCATGTGATTGATGAAGGGGCAGAAATTAGGGCAGCTGCCAGTTATTAGCTAAGGCCTGGCATTTGGGGCTGATTGTTACAGAGCCGTCCCGTAGCCCCCTGCCTTCCTGGAAGTCTGAAGTTTGGCTGGCTGGCTTCCCGGCTGGTTACCTGAGCAGGTGTCTGCAGGGTGTGTCTGAGTTCTACCTTCACATGTAGCTAGTGTGCTCAGACTCTCCTCACTGAACCTCCTCTCCCTCTCTAGTAAGGGTGGTGGACCCCACCCCTAGGAGGCCTGTCAGGGATTAGATTGGGTAAGAGGATGAATACAGGATCCTGGTATGTTACCAGGATTCTTGGCCACGGGGGCTGTGAGTGTGGACTCACTCACACTAAATGCTTCCGTGGTTCAGCGCCTGTGACTCTGTGGCTAGGGCACCAGCCACATACACTGGAGCTGGCGAGTTGGAATCCAGCCTGGGCCTGCCAAACAACAATGACAACTACAACCAAAAAATAGCAGGCGGCTGTAGTCCCAGCTACTTGGGAGGCCGAGGCAAGAGAATCGCTTAAGCCCAAGAGTTAGAGGTTGCTGTGAGCTGTAACGCCACGGCACTCCACCGAAGGAGACATAGTAAGACTGTCTCAAAAAAAATAATAAATAAATAAATGTTCCTGTGATTGGGGCCAGCTGTCCCAAGGCCCTAGGACACTCCCAGGCCCCCAGCCCTGGCCCATGGTTGGTCAGAGGCCATCAGTGGGCAGCTCTCAGAGGTCCCACCCTGGTGCACCTGCCCAGAGTGAGTCTGTTTCTCACCTGTGATTAGCCAACTGCTGTGGGTTCCAGCCCAGAAGAGCATAACCCCAACCACTGGATGTGGGGAACCCCAACCATTGGACATGGGGAACCCCAACCACTGGACCTGGGGAACCCTGGAAGGAGGCAGGAAATGAAGGAGAGACACACAGGATCAAGGGGCCACAGTGGGGAGAGTGCTACCTAACCGAGGAGAGACAGCCAGACCTCAGGGACAAGGACAGGCCCTGACCGCACACTTGCCTTCTGGCATTGGTGGGAGAGGCTGGGGCAGAGCTGTTCTGATTTATAGGCCTAGTCCTGAGAAGAGCCTTTGTGGAGGGGCCTGGGAGGCGGGCTGAAGATCTAAAGGTGGAGGCCAGCCCCGTGGACCCCCAGGGAGCAGTGGAAGGCCCAGGAGCGAAGGTGTGCTGGCAGCTCAGGCATTGACACATGCCCTCGGGGGGTAGGGGAGGGAAACCCCTAGGGAAGGCCAGCTGGGGGCCTGGGGCAGAGAGACTGGGAGGTGAGGGAGGGCTGGGGATAGGGCAGACTCTTCTGGAGGGGACGTGGTTGGCAGAGGTAAGGGCACAGCTGAAGGGTATGCCTCCCCAAGCCTTAGGGCAGGCAGGGAGACTTGAGTGCCCTCAGTGTCGGAGGTAGTATGTGTGGGCTCCCTCAGGGGGCCCGGCAGGTGGGCAGCAGGGTACAGTGTACCTCATGCTGGCCTGAGGCAGCTGGGCAGAAGCCAACAGTGTCTCCCGGGCACTGGCAGACAGCCCGGGGTGTCCTGAGACTTCCAAGGACCAGGCAGGCATGTCAGCAGTTTCCGTTGGTATTTATATTCCTCTTAGTTAACAAAAAAGGGATGAGCAGTCTGCTGAAAGGTAAAGGAAACTGCAAGGAAAAATAAAATGTTGAAGATGTGCCCAAGGGAATCAGCCCAGGGAAAGTAAGGATGGCTGAGACTGAAAAAAGTCAGGAGCAAGGTCAGAGCCCAGAACACATCCATGCATGTGTGTACACGCAGAGAAGGAGGACCCTGGAGACAGCGAGTGGGACTTGGTGCAGCCATGCCCTCAAGTCCAGGGGGTTGAGGCAGACACTTGGACCCTGGGAAGGGCAGGCAGTGCCCCCTAGGCTGGGCTGCAGGACACAGGGAAGGCAGAGGTGCTAGGAGGGGAACAGGACCAGGGGCAGGGCCCCCAAAGGCCCCCCAACAAGCCAAACAGGGCAGAGAGGGGCTGGACCAGAGAGGCATGGGGGCTGGGGTTCCTGTGCTCAAGCCAGATCTTCCCAGGAGGGGTGCAGGGCAGAGCTCTGGGCTAGGGAGTGAGCAGAGTGAGTAGGTGGTGGCCGTGTGTGTGTGCTTGAGCACAAGGGGCTCAGCGGGTGCAGCCCTCTAGAGACTTCATGGGGGTCATGGTTTTCTGTTGACATGGCAGGTCACCTTGGGTGCTGGGCCGGGATGCGGGCGTGTTCTGAGCTCTGGCACTCAGTCACCATTTGGGAATTCATGACGCAGTGCCCCTCCTGTGAGAGCCAGCGTGCGCATACTTGGCAGTTAAACTGAATTAAGAGTATGTTATTTTTAAGAATTTTGGAAAGGCACTTGAAGAAGCCCCAGACAAGTCCCCAGACTATTTCAGAGATCCCTGGTTTAGAGGAAATTCCCTCTTCCCTCTGGGCCTCCCTTTCCCAGCGGCAAATGAAGGGTAAATGACTTCCACTCAAAGGCATCTCTTAGGAGGAAAAGTGAATGTATTCTCACTAAACTTCTGGGGCTTCATTTGTTATCAACTTGGGTGTGTATTTGTGCTTTATAGAAAGCAAAGAAAGTGCATCAGCGGGTAAGCGGCAGAGAGGGAGCCTGATGTGGGGCTGCGCAGAGGGTGAGACAGCCCCAGCCCCAGGCAGACTCCCTCCAGGGACAGGCAGGAGGAGAGATGGCCCCATTCACTCTCAGAACCCAGATCCAAGTTTGGACTTGGCTCGCTGCTTCCTGGCTGCATGTTACTTCCCCTGGGAACCTCACTTCACTCGTCAATAAGATGGAGCGATAATAATACCAACATCATGGTACCCAGTCTGGTGTTGTCTGAGACTCTGTAGAAGTGCCTAGCTCCTCGGTGCAAGACCTGAGCTGTGGTGCTCAGTAGGCATCAGTTATTCTGTGCCATTATGCAGAGAAATAGCACATGTCTGCTCAGGGAGAAGAGGAAGAGGGCAGCCAAGAAGAGAGAGAGAGACAGGAAGGAAGGGAAGGGTAAGCAGAGAAAGAGAGTGCACACCCTCTCTGAAACTCAGGCTCAGCATCCTTATTTGCATGAAAGAAAAGTGCTCTGGCTTTGGGGTATTATAAATCTCCCTCTTCAAGTATGCACGATCAATGTGATTTTATAAAGCCAGCAGAGCCTTAGCATATTTTAAAGCTGTTTGGCCACACTGAGTACCCTGTTTCTTTTATGGGACTGCAGCACTTACTGCCTTTTGTTTTTTCCTTCTTTCCTCTGGGCAGTGTGGGGAATTGATTCATGGCTCCCTGATCCACATTTTTTACCTTTTTATGCAAGGAACAAAGAGGAAACAGATCATTAAAAGTGCAAGTGTGGGCTCAGCCCCCCTGTACATCTGAAGTTTGAGATTATTGTTCCAGGAGTCGTGGGGGTCAGTCCTGGGCGGGCAGCTGGGCCTGCTGCAGGCTGTCCCCTGAGCGGCTCACACCAGGCAGGGCAGGACACACCTTCCTACTCTGCCTGAGGATGTGTGGAGCACACAGAAAGGACTCAGAAAAGCCCCTGAGGGCAGGAGTGATATTGAGTCCACCAGGGCTGGGGCTATGTCTTAGTCATTGTCACAACCCCAGAACCTGGAGCAGGACACAGCACACACTTGCCCCATCAATATAATGGTGTGAATTAATAAATGATAAGAAGCACATGGGCGAGTTTTAAAGACTAAGGGCATACAGGGCTGTGACTTGGGCAGACATCTTCCTGCTTTGGGCCTCAGGGCCTCAGCAGAGACATGGTCACAGCATTAGCTTGTTGATCGAAAAACAGAAACTGAGGCAAAATTAATACAGAGAGCTTCTTTGGGGCAAGGTTGAGGACAGCTGTGGACACACTTCCACATTGGCTTGGGGAATGCTTTGTTCTGCCTTTGCTACAAGCAGGTTTTTAAAGGTAAATGTTATTCATCAGGAATTCTCACTAGTTTACATAAATTTCCATTGATTGGTGATTGGCCATCCGTTGTTGAGCTATAGGTTATGAGCCGTGGTATCCAGCATGTGGCATTTTATGGCCACATGGCCTCAGTCAGTCTAGAGCCCACACAGCAAGTGCTTCAGGAGATAATTATTTAGCTCAAGGGGGAGTGAGACATGACTGCTGTCAAATTTTAAATGCCTCTCTGGGCTCACATTCCTCAGATAAAAAAGTTTCTTTTCTTTCTCACCATAAAAATGCCTTGCACAGAGATGGGAGACTGGGAGATCAGACCGTTGGCCAAGTCAAAGAAAGAAAAACAATAAACATGTTGAATTAAGGTTAGCCTAAAGCTGCCTCCAACACATTTTAAGTTCAGCCTAAATGTGTCTCTGTACAAGATGACCAGTAACAAACTGGACATGCAGACTGTAGCCTTCTCTGATACCAGTCACAGACTCTGGCCAATCATAGGCGGCCAACTGTCTACCAGGGGTCCTCAAACTATGGCCTGTGGGCCACATGCATTGGTGTGAATTGTATTTGTTCCCATTTTGTTTTTCACTTCAAAATAAGATATGTGCAGTGTGCATAGGAATTTGTTCATAGTTTTTTTTTTAAACTATTGTCCGGCCCTCCAACCGTCTGAGGGATAGCGAATTGGCCCCCTGTTTAAAAAGTTTGAGGACGCCTGGAAGCCATGTTCAGATAAGGCACATGTGGAGCTACAGCCGATCCAGTTGCTTCTGTGCCTCGCTTCCATTTCCTGCACACCCTCTCCTATTTCTGTCCATAAATGGTATCTGACCATGTGGCAGCCCCAGAGTTGCTCTAAACCTGTTCTGTTTCTGGAGGATGCCCCATTCATAAATCATCCCCGTTAAATGTGTTTTGTCTAAAATGTTTCTTTTAACAAACGCAATAACTACCACTATTTATTGAGCCCAAACCATGTGCAGGCCCAAAGCAAACAAGCACTTTGCTCACATTCTCTGCCAAGACATAGATTTTTGTTCCCATTTACAGAAGGCGGAGCCTGCAGATTTTGGCAGGGCCAAGGGGACAGGGTCATATGGGAGTGCCAGCCTTCCAAGGAGGAGAAAGAGACTATGCCATGAGAATTTCCTAGAGGCACAGGGAAAGGTCAGAGTCATAAATACTTTTTTCTTACCAAGTGGGAAAGAGTGAAGCCAGCTGACCCAGGCCAGTGGCAGGAAGTTCAACAAGAATCTAAAGTGAATTCATCCCCTCACAGTCATGGAAACTAAACTTTACACTGAATGACAGCTGGGTCAAGGAAGAGATAAAGAAAGAAATCATTAGATTCCTGAAACATAATGGCAAGCCATAAGCTATCAAAACTTGTGGGATACTGCAAAGTAAGTCCGAAGAGGGAAATTTATCCCATTAGATACCCACATCCAAAAAACAGGAAGAATGCACCTTAACAACGCAATAAACTACTTCATGCAACTGGAAAAGCAAGAGCAATCCAATCCCAAATGTAGCAGAAGAAAAGAAATAAGTAAAATTAAATCAGAAATAAATGAAAATTTTTTATGTGGGCTACTCTTACTGGAGCTAGACGGTATCTCAAAGTGGTTTTGATTTGCATTTCTCTGATGATTAAAGATGATGAACATTTTTTCAT
>CAUYRH010174688.1:0-58128 GCA_963574655.1 Perodicticus potto | reverse complement strand
ACACCTGAGCTGGCGGGTTCGAATCCAGCCTGGGCCTGCCAAACAACAATGACGGCTGCAACCAAAAAATGGCCGGGCATTGTGGCGGGTGCCTGTAGTCCCAGCTACTTGGGAGGCAGAGGCAGGAGACTCGCTTGAGCCGGGAATTGGAGGTTGCTGTGAGCTGTGATGCCAAGGCACTCTCTCCAGGGTGACAGCTTGAGGCTCTGTCTCAAAAAAATAAAAAAATAAAAAATAAAAAAAATAAAAAAAATAAAAAAAAAAAGACTATATTCTTGACTTGTAGGCCATTTAAAAAGAAAG
The DNA here is from genome assembly GCA_963574655.1 of Perodicticus potto. Taxonomy (NCBI): domain Eukaryota; kingdom Metazoa; phylum Chordata; class Mammalia; order Primates; family Lorisidae; genus Perodicticus; species Perodicticus potto. The sequence goes on along the minus strand of CAUYRH010174688.1, from coordinate 57,825 downwards.
GTCATCCGACACTCCAAAACATGATGGGCTCCTAGAAGGTGAGGCTGCCTCCTCTCTTTACCTTAATTACTCCTCAAACCAAAGACAATCAAAGCCCAAACCCAAAGCAAACGCACAAAGGGGGCTCTACGTGCTGTTCTTAACTAACATAGACTGACAGCTGATTACGAACAGGAGAGTAGATGCCCGTGACAAATTCCCTAAAACCAACTGTGTACAAAACTACTCCCATGTACAATTTACGTCAGTCATCCTAACTCACAAACAGCAAGCACTTGAGAAACTCACTTCATTCACAAACAGCCAAGTGCTTGAGAAACCTACTACATTTTTCTGGCAACATTAGAACTTAACGAAGATCACTTTTATTTGTAACTTTCAAAATACCTTTTTAATTTATTAAATTCTGGAGAGTAAACTCTTCATCAGAATGTCTCTAATATTCCATCTTAAAGCCAACTGAAGTTCCTCTTAGAAGAAACTACTCACGGACACAGTATATTATTGAGATATAATTAGAGATGATGTTTTCCAATATTCCTTTTAATTAGTCACTTAAGAATTCTAATCTTTTTACTATATGTAAAGGGCAAGACTGTATAAATAAAATCAACTAGGAAATGTGAGATTATTTAGTAGTTTATTAAGTTATCCTTTTTTAAGAAAGGAAAAATTGAATTTTTGCAGTATCAAAGACCTCCAAAATCTTTATGACATATTTCATCACCTTATCATAGGAAACCCCACATTTTCCTAATTTATCAATGTGAAACCTGTATGTACACACAATACTACTGCTATTGTACACAATAAACTCTTTAATGAGTCCTTCATTCATCACAACCAAAATAGAATTTATGGGCATGTTCTATTGAAATTTGTTTGATATACATATTAGAAATTTCTGGCCAGGCATAGTGGCTCAAGCCTGTAATCCTAGTACTCTGGGAGGTTGAGGCCGGAGGATCACTTGAGATCAGGAATTCTGGACAAGCCTGAGCAACAGCAAGACTCCATCTCTACTACAAATAGAAAAATGAGCCAGGCTTTTTGGCCGGCACCTAGCGTCCCAGCTACTTGGAGGGTGAATTAGGAGGACTGCTTTAACCCAGGAGTTTTGAGGTTGCTGTGAGCTACGTTGATACCACTGCACTCCAGTCTGGGAAACAAAGTGATACTCTGTCCCCAAAACAAGTAAACAAACAAACAAACTAAGGTAAGGAGAATGAAAGAAAACTAAAAGGACTGGGCCTGGCAATAACCAGGCTAGGTGACATAAAGAAAAGGTAAAATAGTTAAGAGTTTGCTGAATAGCCACAAAGTGTCTAAGGATCCTGTAAATGTGAGCTTAGCTGATGGAAAACTTACTTCTTTAGTCCACAGGCATGACTATCTTGAAAGACCTGATGCCAATGAGAAATTATTTTTAGAAGGAAAAACTCTATTGTGGCCAGGTGCACTGGTTCACACCTGTAAGCCAAGCACTCTGGGAAGCTCAGCCTGGCAGGAGGATACCTTGAGGCCAGGAGTTCAAGACTAGCCTGGGCAAAACAGAGTGATGTCCTGTGTAAATTTTTTTTTTTTTTTTGAATTTTTAAAAAACTACCCATGTGTGGCCAGGCACAGTGGCTACGCCTGTAGTCCTAGCACTTTGGGAGGCTGAGGCGGGTAGATCAGTTAAGCGCAGGAGTTTGAGACCAGGCTGGATAAGAGTGAGACCACATCTCTACTAAAAATAGAAAAACTAGCCAGGACTACAGCCTTGCCTATAGTCCCACGTACTGAGGAGGTTGAGGCAGGAGAATCTCTTGAACCCAAATGTTTTAGGCTGCTGTGAGCTATGATGATGCCACAGCACTCTACCCATGACGATGGAGTAAACCTCTGGTTCAACAATAGTAAAAAAAAAATTAGCCAGGTGTAGTGGGGTGTGCCTGTAGTTATAGCTACTTGGAAGTATCATTGGAGTCCAAGAGTTTGAGGTTACGGTGAGCTTTGATCTTACCATGGCACTCTTGCCTGATGGAAACAGACAAAAAAAAACCCCACCAAAACCATAACAACAGAAAACCCCACCAATTTGACTAGTCTAGACTTAAATTGTATTAGGTCAAATTTTAAAATATTATCATCTGTGTAGATTATTCCCACCTGCTCCTAGACCAAATGATACTCTATTACACAAAACACCTTAGCTGAACTGCAAATCAGATTTACCTGAAACTAATGAGCTTAGCTGCAGGAACCTTTAATTGCCTGGGTACTTCCAAAGCTCTTCGAGGGGTCCAAGCAATGTGGATGCACTAGGTCCAATGTTTTTGTACAATATGTAAAAGACAGGTATTTTTGCATTTTTTTCATCAAGAGATTCTTAAATTATATAAACTTTAGGGTCCACAAAGATGGGCTCAATCTCAGCTGCAAAGGACTAGTGGCTTGAGCTGGTAAATGAACTGACAAGAAGCTTTCTCAACTACAAAAGTATTAGGCAAGACAATATCTTCTTTTTGTTGTTTTCGTTTTTCAAATGCCTAAAAGTGAATTAAGTAAGGTACTAAGTAGTGGGAAACTAAGTCCTGTTGGAATATTGTGAGCCTTAAGAATTACAATAGATGAAACACTCACTGCTATTAGCAGGGTTATTGATTCTGATGTGTATGACATATTTATGCTCATCTATAATTTTGTAGATAAATCCCTGGATTTGTTTTATAATCCAAACCCCCGACACTGCTCTGCCCCAGAGGGAGAGAAGCCTTGGAAAGAGTATAGCTTGGAAATCCTGTGCTACTATAGAAAAGAAAGTTGAAAGAGTTCCTTAAAAAAAAATTAAAAAAAAAGCAGCAATGATGATTAACGTATTTGAAGATAAAGCTTAGAAAAAACATTTTAAGTAACTATCAATTTACCCTCATAAAAAGGACTACAGAGAGAAACAAACTGTGTCTATGTCAAGGCTCTGCACAAATTTTGGATCAAATTCTATAGGATCCACACCCCTGTGAGAAAAATACTTCTAAAGGTAACATTCTACACTTTCAAAACAAGGAGTCCAATGCCACCCCTTTCCCCGCTTCCTTGAGCTCATAGCCAATCTTGGAATCAGGAAAGTTTAGGGGGAGAACAAAATATTCTCAGCCACCCCTATGCACCAACCCAAATGAATTTGCAGCCTGGTGAGTTGGTGCCTGAACAGGGGCCAAGTCTTAAGCTACGGGAACCTCTAGTTTGGATCAGCCTCATGACTTGGAATACTTGAATTCCAATTCAAGTATTCCAAGTTTTGATTGCTTAACGACTGAATGCTTTAAGGCTTTTGTGTAGCTGCAATTCAACAAGTAATCATATAAAGCAGTGGTTCTCAGCCTTCCTAATGCCGCAATGTTTTTTCATTATTAACAAGGGGTCGCGACCCACAGGTTGAGAACCGCTGTTATAGAGGGTTATGACCAAGCAAAGAATAACCACGGGTCCTATCTCTATCAACAAACGCCGAGGGAAGGATTTACATTTTCTATTAAAAAAACCTATGTTGACTGCTGTTCGGCTCTGAAGTAGGTCGTGCCAGACTTGCAGAGGCTCTCTGTCCTTGAGAATCTTTGGGAAGACCTTGCACTCTCATCTGCATGGGATGGCTTAGCTGTGCTCTATTGAATAAAAATAAGGACTAGAATAAACTAGCCATTCCCAGAGGGAGCACCTGAGAATCAGCCCTGGCATATGGATCTATCTGTTCAGGGAGCTTTTTGGAAAATGTACACAACACTTGCCCCTAAGAGATTCCGGCTCCCCTTTTCCCCAAAGGGCTCCCAATGGTTCAAGCTAAAAACTTTAGTCTTGCCTGTCTCATCTTCTTCTCTCGAAGCTCTTTCAGCAAATTTTATCAGCTTTATCTCAACATATATGCTGGGTCCATCCCCTTCTCTACCACCTCTACTCTCATGCCCTCATTTAAACCACCATAACCTCCCCGGAGTTGCTGGCCCTCCTATAACCTTTTCTGCCATCCTCCATCTTTTTTCCTACCTGCACCCAGAGAAATTTTTTCTCTAATGAGAATTTGATGAAGTCAGTCCCCTGCTTAAAATTCTCCTATGGTTTCTTATTCCAATCGGAATAACATCCAAGCACTCCATGAGTTGGACCTTGTCAAACTCTTTGGCTTTTTCAAGCGTCACTCTCCTTCCTCGGTCACTAATTTTGAGGCTCAATAGCTTTCCTTCACGGTTCTTGAAAATACCATGTGAGTTTCTCCCTCAAGTGCCTGGAATGTTGTGTCTCCAGACTTACCAAGGCTGTTTCTTTCTTGCTGTGAGATTTCAGCTCCAGTGTCAACATTGCTCTTCTCTGAACCCTTCTAACTTCTCCGTCCTCCCCTGCTCGTTTATTCTCTCAGTTATCATGACCTTTGTTGGCTTGTTTATCATCTGCTTCCTTCCAACTATAAAAACCAAATCTTTGCACAAGACTTCCAGGTCAGTTTGCCGTTGTGCTTACATTGATACCAGGGAGCAGTTCGAATTTAGTTGGTAAAAGTGCCATGGAGGACTTAACATGTGTAAGGCAAAGACTGCACTTGCCTTTATCCCCAACAATTTAACAAAGGGACTGACACACAGTAGAAATGCAATACGTGTGGGCAGCAAGGAAGGCAGTGCCCTTAATGATCTTGTTCCCTATGGTATCCCCTGGTCTAGAGCACAACTTGACACTCGATGAATATTTCATTAATATATCTTGAATAAATGAATGAATGAATGATTCACCCACTTTAGGTAGATGGTACCCTCAATGTGTACATACACTGGAAGGTTGCCTCGGTGCCATTAAATCAATGACTATGAAATAAACAGCCATATGGCTCAGCACCCATAGCACAGTGGTTATGGTACCAGCCACATGCACAGAGGCTGGCAGGTTCGAATCCTGCCCTGGCCTGCTAAACAACTATGATAACTGCAACAAAAAATAGGTGGGCGTTATGGCAGCCAGCTGTAGTCCTAGCTGCTTGGGAGGCTGAGGCAAGAGAATCTCTTAAGCCCAAGAGTTTGAGGTTGCTGTGAGCTGTGACGCCACAGCAGTCTACGGAGGGCGACATAGAGAGACTCTGTCTCAAAAAAAAAAAAAAAAAAGAAGTAAACAGCCATAAATCAGTTTGAGATTTAAAAAAGAAAACTATTGGGTGTCACCTGTGGCTCAGTGGGTGGGGCGCCAGCCCCATATACCGAGGGTGGCGGGTTCAAACCCGGCCCTGGCCAAACTGCAACAAAAAATAGCTGGGTATTGTGGTGGGCACCTGTGGTCCCAGCCACTTGGGAGGCTGAGGCAAGAGAATCGCCTGAGCCCAAGAGCTGGAGGTTGCTGTGAGCTGTGACGCCATGGCACTCTTACGTGAGCTGTGAGCACTGTGAGCTGTGACGCCAAGGGCGACAAAGTGAGACTCTGTCTCTAAAAAAAGAGAAAACTAACAAAGAATTTATTAAATAAGAAAAGAAAAAACCTTTCTGGTCAAAAAGAATGTTATACTTAAGAAATTTTAAAACATCACATTTTTAAAAATTTAATATAAAACAAGGACTTCAAATATAAACATGTCACTAATAACCAAAACTTACCTAGAAATAAAAAGCCTATGGGAAAAAAAAAAAACCAAAAGAGCTAAGCATAAAAGGGGACCTACAAACTATGTCCTTTCTTTTGTTGTTGTTGTTAGATGTACCTTCTTTACAACCACAAAGTTGAAGCAGTGTATAAGGAAAATATTAAAATGCATTTTCAGCTAAATGCTGGCAATTCAAAGAAAACGTATACCAAAGTCATGAAATTATACAGCAGGTGTATATCCAGCAGCTCCTAGAGGTCATATCTGTAGTCGTTCCAGTTGCCCCAGGCTAAATCCTCGGGTGGCTTCCCTTTGCCTTGGATAAACTCCACGTTATGGGAACCTTAGTGAACGCTGCTGTCCTTCTGTCCAGCTGTATCCCTTCTCTTGCTCCTTCCCCATATACTCAATCCTCCGGCCATAGCAATTGCTCAAAGTGAAATGCCAGCCTCTCTACATTTGCACAAACCTCCCCCGGGAACCTGCTCACAATTCCTACTCGCACTTCAAGAGTCCTCTGGGTGTTATTTTCTTCTTTCTGGACCACACTCTTCCCTCCCCCGTGTTGGGTTACTAGTCCTCCAGAGAGCTTGCACTACCTAGATCTCTTTATGTTGTAGTTATTATCGCATGAATGTAGCGTTGGCTTATTGTCTATAAGAATTATACTTTCAAGGCTGGGCATGGTGGCTCATGCCTGTAATCCTAGCACTCTGGAAGGCCAAGGTGGCTGGATTGCTTGAGTTCAGGAGTTTGAGACCAGCTTGACCAAGAGCCAGACCCCATCTTAGAAAAACTAGCCAGTTGTCGCGTAGTCCCAGCTACTCAGGAGACGGAGGCAAGAGGATCACTTGAGATTGTTATGAACTATGACATCACAGTACTCTACCCAGGGTGACAGGGTGAAACTCTGCCTCCCCACACACACACAAAAGAAGAGTTAATTACACTTTCAGTTCAAATATAATTTTATACACTGGTGTAAGCATAATCGGTCTGATCATTTGTGTGCTGTCATACCAAAATCCTTGCACAAGACTTCTAGGTCAGTTTGCTATTGCATTTGCTGCTTCAGTGAACCAGGGAGGGGGTGCTACTTTAGTTGGGAAAAGTGCCGTGGAGGGCTTGACATGTGCAAAGTGAAGACTGCATTTGTCTTTATCTCTGGCAATTTAGTATCGAGGTTGATACACAGTAGAAATTCAATAAATGTTTGATGATTGAGTAAATCAATAAATACATGAGTAAAACCCAAATCTGGCCTAACCCTACTAGGTCAGGATTATTCATTTATGGCAGAAATGTTTTAGGTGCAGCTTTGAGAATGTGCTTCAACACTATAAGCAAGATACATCCCAGCAAAATGTAGGCAAAATGTGTCTTGATCCTCTTTAAATGCTAAGATCTCAGTTGGACCTTTCCAGATATACAACTGGAATGAAGTTATGCCTTCAGGATTGCAACATTTCATTGATGAAACCATAAAAGTAATTCTCAATGGTCAAATAAAACTCCTTCCGTGACATTCATAACCACAAATACCAGCACATGAGTGTAAAATATTAATGTGTTTTTAAAGCACGTTATTCCTCACGAAAGTGAACCATGACCATTGTTTTTACTGCAAATATCTGATGTGATTTGAACTTAGTGTTAACAGCAATAGTATTTTGCCCAGGCACCTTCTCCCTGCTTAATTTACATGCCAAGACAGATCCGCAATTTTTTTTCCTCCAAAGCTGAAGCTAGAATCAATTAAAGTACATAATAATGTGTTAACTAGCTAATACAGCAGTTAACATTAAGGGGCATTTCAAGCCTCTGAGTTTTTAGCAGTAGAGCTTTTCTTTCATTCACTCTGTAAGATCTATAATTGAAAGAGGACTGTGAGAGATGCCTTTCATCAGCTCCAGGAGTTACATTTCCTGCTTTGATAACTGCACAAGGAAAATCTAAGGCACTTCAAACTACCCAATTACATTTGATTAGCTAGTCAAAATAATATAACAGCTTTTCATCACCCAAAGGAAAACTTTTGAAGAATTCCGCTGCCAACATTTCTGCACAAACCCTAATCTATATCATTATTTTATAAGGGGAAATGTAATATTTAGTAAGTTTTTTTGAAATTAGGCAACAAGCAAAGCCTCTTATTCACCACAACTTTAGATCAAAAAAGCACAACCGCGATGATAAGATGTGGGTGGTAAAGAAGCCTTTGCAGCGATTTCAGAGTTGACAGGATACCGTGGTCACAAATGAAACAACAGGCCTTAGAATGAGCCAACATTTCAGAGAACATATCTGAAAACAGGATATGCACTTGAAACTCTGATATACACACAAGATTTGGCAGAGACAATTATTCACGACCCCCAACCTGTACGTGTGTGTAATTATTTTCTAGCAAACAAGGGTACTTGTACAAAAATCAGGAACACTAATTAAGAAGCCACCTAAAACATCGGTCTAAGAATTTTCAGGTTATTGAGAATATTTATTGAATGTTGCTTAAAAGTAAAGCCAAAATGGGTGGTGCCTGTGGCTCAGTGGGTAGGGCGCAGGCCCCATATACCGAGGGTGGTGGGTTCAAACCTGGCCCTGGCCAAACTGCAACAAAAAAATAGCCAGGCATTGTGGCGGGTGCCTATAGTCAGGAGGCAGCTGACTACTCAGGAGGCTGAGGCAAGAGAATCGCCTAAGCCCAGGAGTTAGAGGCTGTTGTGAGCTGTGTGACACCACAGCACTCTATGAGGGCAATAAAGTGAGACTCTGTCTCTATAAAAACAAAAAAAAAGTAAAGCCAAAATTTATATGTATTACCATTAGTGCTGAGGAGTTTGTATCACTCCTTTAAATCTTGAGCATTCGGAATCAACATGTATCCAGAGTTTACCATGTTTCAGTCCCATAAAAATGTTTTTTTTTTTTGCAGTTTGGCTGGGGCTGGGTTTGAACCCTCCACCCTTGGTACGTAGGGCCGGCGCCCTACTCACTGAGCCACAGATGCCGCCCCCATAAAAATGTTTTTAATTTAAATGAAATCATTATACTACTCTCTCAGGTAAACCATGCTGTAAACAGGTCATTTAGCAATGGGATAGTCAATTCATAGTAGATGGTCCTTTTGTAGACTTTAAAAACTAACACTACAGGCTCAGCGCCTGTGGCTCAACGGGCTAAGGCGCCAGCCACATACATCTGAGCTGGCGGGTTCAAATCCAGCCTGGGCCTGCCAAACAACAATGACGGCTGCAACCAAAAAATGGCAGGCGCCTGTAGTCCCAGCTACTTGGGAGGCAGAGGCAGGAGACTCGCTTGAGCCCAGGAATTGGAGGTTGCTGTGAGCTGTGATGCCACAGCACTCTATCCAGGGTGACAGCTTGAGGCTCTGTCTCAAAACAACAACAACAACAACAACAAAAAACTAACACTACAGAGCCAACTGATGAAAGGCTAGTTAAATCCATGCTTCCGAAATGAAAGAGACCAGGATTTGAAAGGCACTGGTCTGAGATTACAGTCCACCTCTGCTATGGTCTTATTGCACAATCAAGGACAGACTTTAGACCTATTGGCCAATTACTCCGTCTGCCATGCAAAGAAAAATCATTCTTATGGAATTTGAAGTTGGATCAAGTTTGACTGTGATGTTAATCCTGAACGTTGTGCAATCTGAGTGACATTTCCAATGGATAATGTGGTTTTCTTTAAATTCTTGTAGAGAAATGGTCAGCAGCAGTGCTCAGTAAGCCCTGTCTGTGTACTTCAGACTTCATTTTTCTCCTCTTAAATTTCTGACTACTCCTTCCCAACACAAAATATGCAGAGAATTCAGAGACGTCGTCCTCATTGGTCAAAAATCTAGCATTTGGGGCAGTGCCTGTGGCTCAGTGGATAGAGGACCAGCCCCATATACTGAGGGTGGCGGGTTCGAACCTGGCCCCAGCCAAACTACAACAAAAAAATACCCAGGTGTTGTGGCGGGCTCCTGTAGTCCCAGCTACTTGGGAGGCTGAGGCAAGAAAATCTCCTAAGCCCAGGAGTTGGAGGTTGCTGTGAGCTGTGATGCCACAGCACTCTACTGAGTGCAACAAACTGAGACTCTGTCTCTTAAAAAAAGAAAAAAGTATATATATATATATATATATATATATATATATATATCATTTGAAAATTATTTCCAAGCAGGGGGTTACAAGTGAGGAAAACACTGGTGACCATTTGTGGGACCGTGTGGAGATGTGGCTATAAAACTTAAGTAGAACTTCCTCGTCAAGCCCAGAAACCCTCACTCTTTGAAAACAAGAGAATTTTAAAGTTGGCTTTGTATGAATATGTGGCATCCATACATAACTCACCTTGCTACGCCTGCAGCCTCACTATTCAGTATTCTTTCTTGCCCTTATTCATTGAAGCTGAACTGTCACCTCCAATAGAAAATGCACCTGTTCCACCTCAGCCTCTGCTTGCAAAACCAGGCTGTGACTGGAGGGGCAAGAGGCAGGTACCCTGAGGCAGGAACTTTCGTCCGTTCCTTCCACCATACAAGGGGAAGTCACCTTGTATGGTAGAAGGAACGGATAAAAGTTCTATCTATTATCAAAATAGTCTATCTCCTCAACTATTTCCCCTGCCTACTCCATTCCTCCTCAGACCTCCAGGGTATGAATCGTCCTCCCTGTCCAAGCACATTTCATCTATTCACATTTCAAGGGTGAATGCAGATACAGCTGCGGAAGGGGTTAGCAATTATCTCGTTCCTGAAACCACACTGCTGTGCAAGGTGGTGCTTACGGAAGGCCCTGGGATCCTGGGGCATAAGAAGGGAAAGGAAAAAAGTAAACCAAGTTCGAAGGGAGGAAGTGGGTCAGGAAAGATAAAAAAGGAGAAGTCGAGGAAAGTAGAGAAAATATAAAGGCTGTAGAAGGCTAGAGTTTTTCCAAAAGAGACGGCCAGGGTCCCCATGCCACTGGCCACCTAGACTCACATGCAGGAAAGGTAGAGACGTGCCCAGGGGAATTAGGTGAAGTATCTGACGTCCGAGAAACACTGAGGAGCTGCTGGAAGAGGCGTTGTAGCATATGTCATCTGTGTTACTCTGAACTGTGGGTAGTATTTTTGGGTTAGAGATTAATGCCTTTAACAGGAAGAATAGTTTCAAGGCCCATTTCCATGCAGCCATTCTGCAAATGGAGGTTGAGCTCTCTAAGATTTCTATGATCTCCTTCCCAAGCTACGGGAGAATAAGTCAGAGCAAAGTCATTCTTTACTTATCCTGTGAAATAGAAAGATCTATTTTACCTCATAGGTTCAGAGGGCAAAGACATTCAGAAGTGTGTTAAGGGGTGTCACACATGAGTCATGTTTTCTGCTGCTTTAACCCGTTACCTGGCATTGGACGACAGGCGTGCAGACAGGGAACCGGGGTCTCAGGCTCAGGGAGTTCTACCTCCCCCAAACTGAGGAACTAACACCTACAGGCTTTCCCCAAGACCTGTGAGCAATCTGTGTACCCTCCTGGCCTAGTGTGAGTATTAGAGTCAGCAGGGACCCTACTTATTCTCAGAAAACAGGCTGCTAAGCAAACAAGCTGACACATCTGCTTCTGCCAATTATTCAGCAGGAACTGGTGCTGGGCTAGGGAGCACTACACTGCCTCGGGGCACCTGCCTGCCTCAGTCTGCACCCCTCCAGTCACAGCCTGGTTTTGCAAACAGAGGCTTAGGCTGCCACCACCAATGGCAATCCCCGTCCCCGTCCTGATGAGGACTTGCTGAATGACTCTGTACTCAGTTTCCTACCATGCCTTCTCTAATGAAAAAAAATGGCGAATTCCCCTCTCTTTGGGTCAACTTGTGAAAAACTGCTCCCTTCACTGAAAATGAATAAGTCCTTTAAGGCCTATTGGAAAATGGTATGGTTATGGTTATAGCCATAATGGTAACAATTATAAAGTCCTTTACAGTTTACAAAGGACTTCCATCTAGATTTTTTATTTTAGTAATAGCATTATCACATATTAGCTATGTGATTTCAGTCAAGTCGGCAAATGTCTCGCCATGTAGACGTGCTTATCTGCACAGTGAAAATAATGCCTATTGCACAGGGATGGGTGAGCCTTAAGTGAGATGACGCATGCGAAACATTTTAACAATTCCCTGATTCAGAGCTCAATACATAGTAGCTATTCTTTTTTTTTTTTTAAGAGACAGAGTTTCATGTTGTCTCCCGCAGTAAAGCGCTGTGGTGTCACAGCTCACAGCAACCTCCAACACCTGGGCTTAGGTGATTCTCCTGCCACAGCCTCCAGAGTAGCTGGAACTACAGGCGCCTTCCACAATGCCCAGCTATTTTTTCATTGCAGTTTGGCCGGGGATGGGATAGAACCCGCCATGGGGCCAGCGCCCTACCCACTGAGCCACAGGCACCGCCCAAGGTAGCTACTCTTATTACCAGCTATTGTTCAAACTCTGTAGCCAAGGAAAAAATGAAACTATTTTTTGCCAACCTTGAATCTTCTTTAAGCTCTCACCTATTAGCATTAACCCAAAGCCTTGGCGGGGAGAGAGGGTAAATTGTCTCCTGAGGTGTCTTTTTTTTTTTAAACCCATGCCTTTATTTCTTCCCCATCTCTCTCTCTCACTCTGGTCCTCTCCTCACGTCTTAAACTGACTCAGTTGCTTTTGCTAATTTTACTGGTACTAATCAATTCTTAGACTAAAAGAATTAGTTAACTAAAAATTAAGTTAGCAAAGTCTTACTAATCAATTAACTTGATGTCTGTCTGTATGGGCTGGTATGACCTTAAACACAAGCGAATGAGGGTTGGATGGACCTGTCCTCTAGAAAGAAGATTATATGACAGCAAAGGTCTGAGCCTTTTACTCCCACTCCCTGACCAAAAGGGGATCATAGACTGTGCTCGCTTCACTGGGCTAATCCAAGGATCAAGCCAGAATGGCCCGAAAGCACCCAGCACGGTAGCAGGCATTTAGTGGCACCCAGTAAAGTTTATTTCTCTTCTCTTTCACCACCTGACCTAGGTGACCTTGCAGACCTCCTTCCCCCTTCTGTCATTCATGTTCAGACACCTGACCAAGGCTAGGCTTTTTAAACATGGGTGTGCCCGGCTAGTCCCTGGCTCTCCCATGCCTCCCGTAGATAACACATAGATTAATAGAAATAGGAAGCTCATCAGGTGTGTGAACAAGCAAACCCAGCGGGGAGCTATGACCATCACTAACTAACACTCTTCCTGAACACCCTGGTGTCCCACGGAGGACATATTTACATGGAAACTATTATACTAGAACTCAGCTATGCTACGACCAAGCTTCAGGTAGTTGGGGAGTTTAAAATGAATCTATAGTTTGCAAATATACCCTCACTGAAGAAAGCAAATTTAATTTTCTTTTCTTTTCTTTCTTTTTTTTTTTTTTGAGACAGAGTCTCACTATTTTGCCCTGGGTAGAGTGCCGTGGCATCACAGCTCACAGCAACCTCAAACTCTGCTTAAGCAATTCTCTTGCCTCAGCCTCCCAAGTAGCTGGGACTACAGGCGACTGCCACAACACCCAGCTATTTTTATTTGTTGTTGTTGTTGTGGTTGCAGTTGTCCTTGTTGTTTTAGCTGGCCTGGACCGGGTTTGAACCCCCCAGCCTTGGTGTATGTGGCTGGCACCCTACTCACTGAGCTATGGGTGCTGGCTTAATTCTTTTTTTTTTTTTTAAACAAAATCTATAAAGACAAAGACAGATCAGGATTGGCAGAGGCTAGGGTGGCAAGAGTTTTCTATAAAGGGGCACCAAAGAATGTTGAGGGGTGATGGAACTGTCCTACTATTTGTACATTAATACATAATTGTAAATTATGCCTTGATAGAAGCCACTACTGCGTGGAGTTTCAAAGTGGCTGGTATACTTTCAAGACATCCCTGAGAAGACCACAAAAAGTACAGAATACCCGTGCTCACGGTGATGTGGGTATGCTCTGCTGCCTGCCCCGGAACCAGCCATAGCGCAGACGGGTACTGATTAAGAGCCGATTGATCCAGTGAGCAGACAGCAAGGATGAACATGACAGTGGCATCCTTAGTCTAGGACAGACTTGCAAGCGTTTATAGACTCATGCAAGTGAGGCGAGAGTAACATAAATTCCCAACACCATTAGCCAGACCAGAGGCTTTTCTTTTCAGATCTACAGATGCCTAACACCTGAAGAAATCTCAGAGCCCATTAATGCAACCTGCTGATTCCAACATTCTTTCCCATTTCACAAAGAAAACTTTCATGTCCATCTCCAGTGGATGGAAAAGCAGTTTTCCCATTTCCTTGCAAACCTATGTAGATTAATTTTATTCCGCTATCTTTTTATGCTGAGTAGGAGAATCGGCAATAGAGGGTCTGATTTGCCTCCAGATCAAATTTACCAAGGAAGAATTTGACATGTCTGTGAAAATTTCTTTGGTAAATTTGATTGGAAAGCAAACTTCAAAGTTTTTCTCCTCCTGGTTGTTGATCTCCTCCCCAGATTAGCCACTTTCCATCTAGAAAAGTGAAAACAAAAGTAAGTAAAGTGTTTGGCTGTAGCTCTGGAACGCCACATGAGCAAGTAGGAATGCTGGGATTGCACTCATGAGTCCCGGTTCCAACCCTCAGGCCAAAGCAAAAGAGAGCTGAGCAGCGTGGCGGGTAAACAGGAGAGGACCCTGTGTGGGCTAAGTAAGTTTAATTAGAATAGAACGTTAGGCGGTGCCCGTAGCTCAGTGGGTAGGGTGCAGGCCACATACACCAAGGCTGGCAGAGTCTGGCCCTGCCGGGGCCAGCTAAAATCAACAATGACAACTGCAACAAAAAAATAGCTGGGCATTGTGGTGGGCACCTGTAGTCCCAGCTACTTAGGAGGCTGAGGCAAGAGAATCGCTTAAGCCCAGGAGTTGGAGGTTGCTGTGAGATGTGATGCCACAGCACTCTACCCAGGGTGACACAGTGAGACTCTGTCTCAAAAAAAAAAAGACTAGAACTTAAAACCAGGGCCCAACCCAATAAAGTCTAAGATGATAGACTGTGTTGGTTGGAGAAAAAGACCTAGAATGTGAAAAGTAAATACACAAAACTCTGCTCAGATTGCTTCTGTAATGGACCAGAGAGAAGAGAAAGCTTGCACCTCCTTTTCCCCTCTTGCTTTACAGAAAACTACACTTAAAAACTGGCTTCGGCATGGCTGAATTCCTTTGGCACAAACTCCCTGAGTCTCTGAGACCTATTTTCCACAGAAACGCTAGTTATGAGTTTCAGTCAGGATTAATTTAGATTTTTTTTTTTTATTCCTACATGTATCAGAATCATTCTTCAAGGGGAAGTTCTTATATATCCATTCCCAGAATTCTCTCAAGACATCTGGTCTCATTAGAAGATCAAATAGACCCTCCAGATTCATTAGTTGTTTAACAAAGTGGGAATTGGCTTGGCGCCTGTGGCTCAACGGGCTAAGGCGCCAGCCACATACACCTGAGCTGGAGGGTTCGAATCCAGTCCGGACCCGCCAAACAACAATGACGGCTACAACCAGAAAATGTCCGGGCATTGTGGCGGGCGCCTGTAGTCCCAGCTACTTGGGAGGCGGAGGCAAGAGACTCACTTGAGCCCAGGAATTGGAGGTTGCTGTGAGCTGTGATGCTACGGCACTCTACCCAGGGTGACAGCTTGAGGCTCTGTCTCAAAAAATAAAATAAAATAAAATAAAAAAAACAAAGTGGGAATTATTTTTTCATTGCTCTTATGTTAGTGAGCTATTCAAGACACAGGTGAGAAGAAATTAGCTGGAAAAGAAAAAAAGGACAATCTTCTTGACTCACAAGGACAACTATTTCAGCAGAATGGGCAAGCCTTAAAATTCACTTTTTTTTTTTTTTAATTTTCAGAGGCAGAGTCTCACTTTGTCGTCCTCGGTAGAGTGCTGTGGCGTCACAGCTCACAGCAACCTCCAGTTCTTGGGCTTAGGCGATTCTCTTGCCTCAACCTCCCAAGTAGCTGGGACTACTGGCACCTGCCACAAGGCCCGGGTATTTTTTTGTTGCGTTTTGGCCGCGGCTGGGTTCAAACTCGCCACCCTTGGTGTATGGGGCTGGCGCCCTACTCACTGAGCCAAAGGTGCCGCCCCCTAAAATTCACTCTTAATTTCCAAAAACAACGGAAAACGTCAGGAGCATAGGCTATTTTAATGCAGATTTGGTTTAAAGATTAAAGTTAAATGCTGAACGTATATCTCAGAAAATTTTATAATTAAAGGCTCATCTACCACCTGCTTACAATCCTGCCTTCTCTTTTTTTATGACACGTTTCATGAATTTGCAAGTCATGCCTGCGCCGGGCGGCAACGCTGGCTGTCTCTGCATCTTTTCAGTTTTAGTGTACGAGCCACTGAAGTGAGCGTCCTGTCTTCACTGTCCGCCTAACTTCACATATGAAGGAACCCGTGCAAAACTCGCCAAGTGTCAAGTAATGCATAGGACATGACTGTGTTTAGCCATTTTAACTACTGAGCACAGCTCACATGTTGTTCCTTCTCCCTGAGAGGAAACTCTGCAGAAGGGAAGGCATTAGAGTGCTGTGGAAACTCCAGTCCCACAGGTGCCAACTGGTAGATCCACTGTGCTGAATGATGCCCCAGTGGCCTGAGAGAATTACTGCAGCTCTCTAAAGTGACTCCCTCCCTCCCAGAAGGTCATCTGGGCTTAGGGAAAAGCCGTCTCCCTAATTATGAGTGATTTAGTAATTGGATGGTAGTGATGGACTTCTGATAAGATAGAGATTTGCTTTAGCTCCACTGGCAAAGGCCTGTGTTTCTGGAGTCAAAGGTTGTGCTGTTTGTGTGCGTGTACTGGGGGATGGGCAGGGAGGTTCGCACAAAAGGACTGCTGCTTTGGACCTCAATCTACCTCCAAGTCCCAGTTCCGCCATTCAGTCACTGTTTAATTTGGGCAAGTCATATTCCCTTTTCTGCCTCAGTTTCTTCATATGCAAAAAGGGATTGGGGTCAAATGATTTCTACTATCTCATCTAGCTCTGAAAAACCTTGTGGTTTCTAGGCAATGAGTATCTTCTTTTTTTTCTTTTTTGAGCCAGAGTCTCATTATGTTGCCCTGGGTAGAGTGCTGTGGCGTCGTCACAGCTCATAGCAACCTCAAACTTCTGGGCTTAAGCAATTCTCCTGCCTCAGCCTCCCAAGTAGCTGGGACTACAGGCGCCTGCCACAACACCAGGCTATTTTTCTGTTGCAGTTGTCATTTTTGCTTAGCTGGCCCAGGCTGGGTTCAAACCCACCACCCTTGGTGTATGTGGCTAGCGCCATAAGCACTGTGCTACGGGCACCGAGCTGGCAATGAGCATTGTTTTGATGCATGTCTGCCTTAGTAAAATCATCAAGTTTCAGAGTAGTCACTTCACTTTTCTCATGTCATTATTTTAGCTGGAGACTAGAATTTTTCCTTACAGGTGTGTAAGAAAACAGAGCTCACTTATACATGTCCTCCAGCCTTTGTCCTTTAAGCTTCTTGCTCTCAAATTCCCTGGTTTCTATGAATGCAGTGCTCCACCCCCTAGACCCAGTGCTACTTCACAACCTGAGATTTGGAGAGTTGTTAATTCCCTCTGTTTCACTCCAGTATGCTGAATGGAAACTGAGATACCTTTTTTCACTTCGTAGATGTACTGAGAAAACAAAACAACCCAACAAATTTCCTGGTCTTTTTGTTCCCTTAACTAGTTAACAAATGAAACCTAATATTTTCTTTTTTCTACATGGTAAAGTGTGTAACTTATCCTGGAATAGTAAGCAAGAATTCATTTGCAAAAATTAGGTCCAATTAGGAACAAATCATCTTTGGGTTTATAAAGGTATTAGTAGGCTGTCCTAAAAGTCTATCACTTAAGGGGTAAATTGCTATGAAGGTAACAAGGAAAAGACAAATGTTTAAAGGAGAACATACATCTTCCCAGATGATATTTAAAACTCATAACTTTGGCAAAAAGAGAGGGTGGGGACTTGGGGTTGCAGGTTTCAGAGATGTCTCATCAGCTGTACCAAGAGGAAAGGGCCTGGCCAGACCAGGCCTTATCTAGGAGTCGTCCTTAGTAGCAGGCAGTCAACATCCCACATAGTTGGCCAACAAAAATGTTGTTTCAGATCACGGTCATGAAATAAATTTAGTGGATCATGACCAGAATTTTTAAAAAGCTAAAATAAATTGGGCAAAATCAGAACAGACTAGAAAATATCAGAGTGTAGGGCATGGAAGTCAAACCTCGTGAAACTTTGGTTCAATTGTGTGTGTAAGTACCTGCGTGTGTTTTTGTGCATGATGTGTTTGGTACACATCCCAGTGTAAAATATATTTCCTACTGCAGGTCATGGATAAAATATTTGAAAGCTACAGTTCTAGAGACATCTGAATCCTGGCTTCAAAAGACTTTGTTTTCCTTTTTTTTTTTTTTTTTTGAGACAGAGCCTCAAGCTGTCACCCTGGATAGTGTGCCGTGGCATCACGGCTCACAGCAACCTCCAATTCCTGGGCTCAAGCGAGTCTCTTGCCTCCGCCTCCCAAGTAGCTGGGACTACAGGCGCCCGCCACAATGCCCTGCCATTTTTTGGTTGCAGCCGTCATTGTTGTTTGGCGGGCCCAGGTTGTATTCGAACCCAAAGCCTGTTGAGCCACAGGCGCCAAGCCAAGACTTTGTTTTCTAACGAAGTAAATTTATAAACAGAAGGAAAAGAAATTCTTCCAAATGTAAATAGTCACCTCACAACTCTCTATTGAAACTATCTCTAAGTTGCTCTGAATTCAACTTTATGTTTTCTGAAAAATACATAGATTCAATCACTCCTGTTCTATGGAAGCCCAATGCAAAGGGTGGAGTGGGCCAAGATTGTCTTTTTGCCCTTTGGAGTGGGCTCTTATTCATGACAGGTGTCCCAATATTTGTACACACTTTCTTTTTTCTTTTCATATTCCCATGAAAGAATGATAAATGCATTGAACAATACCATAATAATTAACAAGATTTCAATATACCTGATTCCCAAAGATTATTTATATTGTAGCCAAATATTTAAGCTCATGCCATATTAAAGAAGTAAGAATTTTATGGCTGGGCACCCAGGGCGCCAGCCACATACACTGGAGCTGGTGGGCTTGAACCCAGTCCAGGCCTGCCAAACAACAATGATGACTGCAACCAAAAAATGGCCAGGCATTATGGCGGGCGCCTGTAGTCCCAGCTACTTGGGAGGCTGCGGCAAGAGAATCGCTAAAGCCCAAGAGTTGGAGGTTGCTGTGAGCTGTGACGTCACGACACTATCAAGGGTGACATGAGACTCTGCCTAAAAAAAAAAAAAGAATTTTAGAATTTAGTTGCAGGGGGAAGAAAAGAGGAAATTTGGTAAAAAAAATATTTTTCCAGCACTCCTGAAGTCTTACTTGTGGCTATGTTCACTTTATAAACTTTCCTTTTTAACATGCAAATAATAAGCATTATTTCTTTCCTTATTGATTTATGAAATATATCGTTACTCTTTTCAGCTGTATTTATCTTTAAAAAATAATTTTTCATGAAATTGTCTTATCATAAACTCCGAGAGGAAATATTTTGTCTCATTCAACTTTGTATTTATCTTATACCCAACTTAACTGCCTGGTGAATTTTAGGTTCTTCATTAGAGCTGATTGACTGCTAATTATGATACAATTGTACTACTCTATGGCATATGTATTAATAATGTTTTCCAATGCTGAAGAGAATACAACTGCATGATTTTTTCTGGGAATAAGACAGACTCAGAACTTTTCACAAAACTATTTACAGATAGCACGACTTTATTGAGTATGTAGTATATGCCAGACTCCCAACACTAGATGCTCTATTTTCCTTGTAAAAACCTCTTCAGTAAGTACTGATATGCCTCCCACACTCCGCAACAAATGCCATATATTCATTTTTACATATGAGAAAATTAAGACTCAGAGAGTAAGACAATCTGCCTATAAAAACACAATTATTAGGTGGTGAAGATATAATTCAAATCAAGTCCACTTGATTGAAAAGGCTATGCTTTCGTCACTTTTATAGTGTCTAAGCTTTCAGTTGTTATCTAAAATTATCATTTTAATTTTCATCTTCACACTGAGTGATATGGCTCATGCTGGTAATCTTAGCACTCTGGGAGGCCGAGGCTGGAGGATTGCTTGAACTCAAGATGAGATTAGCTTAAGCAAGATGGAGACTCTGTACTAAAAATAGAAAAATTACCCGGGAGTTGTGATGGTGCCTATAATATCAGCTTCTTTGGAGGCTGAAGCAAGAGGATCACTTGAACCCAAGAGGGAGCCCTATTAAAGCCATGATGATGCCACTGCACTCTAGCCTGGGCAACAGCGTAGGACTGTCTCACAAAAAGAAAACAAGGAAAAAAAAATGTATCTTCAAATATTTTACCTATTCTCTTAAGGACATGGTTATGAATGTAAGAATATCAAGTAAGTATGGGTTTTTTAAATCTTTTAAATGAAAAATGTTCTGATTTATCAGAGAGGTTACAGATACTACATATTCAGAAAGTATCACAAACACTGCACACTTAGGAAATATCCAGCCTGACCACGTTAACGCAATGCATTCTGCTTGCCCTCTGCAGCCTGATATATCCTTCAGCCAACCTTTTTTTTTTTTTTTTGAGACAGAGTCTCACTATGTCACCCTCGGTAGAATGCCATGGCGTCACAGCTCATAGCAACTTCAAACTCTTGGGCTTAAGTGATTCTCTTGCTTCAAGTCCCAACTAGCTGGGACTACAGGTGCCCACCACAACACCCAGCTATTATTTTGTTGCAGTTGTCATTGTTTAGCTGGCCTGGGCCGGGTCCGAACCCACCAGGCTGGGTGCATGTGGCTGGGGCCCGTAACCACTGTGCTATGGATGCCGAGCCTTTTAGCCAACTTTTAAGATAGCAATAAAGGACTTGAAAACAAAGAGCTGGATATGTCAGCAGTCAGAAAAGCATGCTGTTTGCATTTTATTAACTTCTTTTGCTCTGCTCAGATAACTTTTTTCCAAGTACAAGCAGTACTAAATGAAGACTGCTATGAAAATTATTTCCCATTTGCATAACCCTTCCATATTTCCTAGTCCACCTATGTAAACACACCATTTTTAACAGTAACCCTTTACATTAAAAGTCTGCTTTGTATTTCTTTCTCTCAGAGATTTTAAAATCTCCTGTGTTAGTCAGAAGCCACAGATATTTAGCAGCCACATTTTCCCCCAGGATGGCAAAAGGAAAAAATTGATTCTGTAATAGAATATACTTAGAAATCAAATCCAAGAGTCCCTTTTAAAACAGGAAAGAGAAGACTGGCTACCAAATGTGGTTTGGTAGCCGCTCTTAAATCCCAAATTTCTAAATAACTTTCCCATATTAATTTAGTCTTAAGTTTTGGGAAATAGGATAATTATATAGTTAAGCAAGATCCCTATACAAACAAGTACTGTGTTTACAATGTACCAATCCATTAAAATCCAATGACAGACTGATTATGTGAACTAAAAGCTGAGCCAAACAGTCCAGCACTCACCACGTGACCATTCGCATCCAATGACAGTAAACATCCTATTGGAATCTGCTCCGAAAACAAAGGCTTTACCTACCTAATGTCCAGGTAAACAGGTAATAAGTACAGACTATTAACCCGTGGTACCATTTTTAAGAGTCTAAACACAACTCAAAGTTGGCGTTTTTCCTTTGAGGGAAACCATTCAGATGACAGCATTATAATATAGCACTTTACTCAGTAATTAAAAAAAAAAGTTTACTAGGTGCCATTCCACATGGACTTAATTTTTTTTTAGCCATAAACCATCTCAATAAAAGGAATAAAGACATTCTACTATTTGGGGAAAAAAAGAAAACACCCTCCACATTTCCTATATTTTATGGTAAATTAAGAGCCCCATAAAGTTTAAACTGCAATGGTCTTGATAAAATACACTTCTACTCTGTAAATCACACAAAGAAGAAAAGGAAGGACAACGTTTTTTTTAGCACTAACAATATATTAACTAGGAACATAGACAGGTTTCTTTTGAAAGGGGTATTGTAAGTTGTAATAGCTGGTGGCATACCTTAAGTTCTCTGAAGAAGATACTACTCCTGGCCCACTCAACAATGGAGAAGAGGGTTTGATCTGCCATTTTGCACATAAGCCCAAACGTGCTCAGCTTTTCGTGCTTGCTTCGATTAGCCTGCTCTTGCTGCAAATAGGCCATAATTTTGGCCTGGACTTGAGGTTCATCTGGCTCACACTTCAAAAGTTCCAGGATCAGATGTGGGATGCTTGCTGGAGAGCTTGTCTGGTAACTATCCATATAGGAATAGCCCATTATCGACTCAGGCGAGCTGGTGTAGGGGTCTGGGTACTCAGACTTGATGGCCCGGCTAGGAAAGTGGCCATATGTTTGGTAACCTTGCAGGCTGCCATGAGGGGGCATTGTCATGCTAATAGGGGATGTTACAAAGGGACTTCTGTCATAGTCTGTAGGAGGCAAGGCAGCATGGTTCAGAGGTAGGCCTTTGGAGGCAGAATGGATGTTCTGAATTGCCGAGGAGATGGTGAGGTCGGAGGGCATAGCTTGGATCACCTGAGACATGGCTTCTAGCTTAAGTCCATTGGCTCGGATGAGGGCTTTTTTCTGTTGCTTCAGGGCTCTGTCTCTCTTGTACATTGGCCCAAACTTATTTCTTCCTCCACGCATTCGGTCAGCCCTTACCGCTGTTTGGGGGAAAAAGGCAAGGAAGAAGCTATAAATAAGGTGTAAATTAGCATTCTTTAGCTCTCCAGATCTTTAGAAATGTTGGCTGGAAATCAACCAGATGTAGTTATATGTGTGGTTGTTTTCGTTACAATGGCCTACAAAGGTTTCCAAAAAAACCATGTCCTCTGTATTTGCGAATTCTTTCCAAGTGTATGTTCTCATCAAAAAAAAAAAATTTTTTTTTGGATATGTAGGGACATATTAACCTCTTCATAGACTGAAGAGATTTCATAATTTTTGCTAAACATAAGGGCATTTCACGTTGTTAATAAAGAGCAACATTATTTGATCCTCCCCCCCAAAAATACCTAGAGCAACCCCAAACTGCTCTGGGTATTTTGAGGGGGAGGATCAAATAATCATTTCTGCATTAAATTGCAAGTATTTTCTCTTTGGACATATTCCCCTCTGACAGCTACTTTAGCTATTTTGCTGCAATAGCCAAAGGGTTGGATACTTGCTCTTCTTGGGAAATTGTTTTTCACTTGATTTGATGAACCAACATCAGAAAACTACCAGTTACTATATTTAACTTATGTGGAGTTGGATATAATAAAAGTAAGTTCATTTCAGAAGCTGTCAAGAAAGTCTTCTGCCGCAGTGGCATATGGAATTTGGGGCCATGCCTAATAAGTCAGTTAGTAGTTCTCTCCAAGTCCATAAAGGCCAATGGCAATTAGACAGAAACCATAGACCTCTGACAGCTTATGACATACTGAAATTTCTGGAGGTTAGGTTTCTGAGTTTTTTATCTTAGGATTAGTGTAACATTAAAAATTTATTGTGAATTCTAGGTATTCAGAATAATGTACAAGATCATAAAGAGTTTTTCATCCGGATAATAATTCATTGAATATTCAGTTAGGAGTTTGAGTATATACCAAAAGTGATTTATATACAATAAGAAAGCAAAATCCTTTTTAAAATGCAACCTTTTTCATCTTGTTGAAAAAAAAAATCAAATAGTCGTGTATGAAATCACAACATTTACTTATCTTCTGAGTCTCATACTATAGTAACCACATACGGCAACATTTCACTATTTAGGGCATAATAAAATGATCAGTGATAAAGAAATTAATAGCCATCGGTTACTTTCTTTCTTGATCTCTTTTAAAAAACAATACTGACTTTAAAAGCCCTCATAACCAAAGTGGCTACTTCTATTTGGAAGGAATCTGTTAGCAATTTCACTTACATGAATGTTTTTAGTATGATTCCATATAATAGAAAAGCTCCAAGTAAAAATAGCCTGTGCCTCATTGAGCAAATAAAATGGACTCTGGTATCTAGCACTATCAGTGATATGCATCTCTTGTTATTGCTTTATTTGCAGTATATTTAACCCATGGAAATCCAGTAGGGTGGAGGTTGGAAAATAGCAACATACCATAATCGCCCGTGAACTACAAATTATTTACAGCAGTCACATATTAAACTTTACTGCCTGCCAATCGGTGCACTGTGGTATAGGTTCTGCTCTTACAACCAAGTTTAGTGTGACCTTTGAGGAATCACTCTCCTGTTCTTGTCAAACCACTGCTACTGGTTTAACAGTTCATTATTTTTCATGTTTCTTGCTTCTCAATTTTTTTTATTTTGCAGACTCAGTCATTATCTTAAAAGAAAAATAAGGAATGTGCGTTCCTACACTATCAAAAATGATGTTCTACATGAGAAACTGCTTTTCACAATGAAAAGCTTTCACCCTTACTTCAGAATCATGAAATTAATGGGAACGATTATCATCAGCACACCAATTATTATTAAGAAAAGATGGAAATCAAACTTTTATGCGAGAATATCTGGAGATAGAGATATTTTATTTTAAAGGATATTTTATTTCTTATAGTTTTGCAAATAAATTGTTTTTAGTTATAATGTTTTAGTCTTGTTTTCACATAACCTGACCTTTTTTGTGTCAAATGCATCTGCTCCGCAAACTGAAAAAGCGAGAAACGACTGCTATTTAATTTTTTCCCCCTAGTAGATGTTTAAATGAGACTCAGACTATTCTGCAGACAAAACATAAAAAGATCTTACATTATTGTCCACAGTGTTAAAAGACTGGGAAAATAATGTTACAATGCTACGAGTACAATGTTGTTGTAAAGTCCATGTCCTTGGAGAATTTTAATAGGCAGTAGTCTTTAGAAGAATCTTACCTTCTAGCTTCATTCCAACACTTAGACATTTCTGAAATCGACAGTAAGGACAACGTTTTCTCTGTGTTTTGTCAATTTGGCAGTTCTGGTTTTCTATACATGTGTACCTTTTATTATTTTGGACTGTTCGCTTAAAAAATCCCTGTAAGACAGAGAAAATAGTGAGATGTATTATAAATCTAACACCGGTCTCTTCCATTGTTTCATTTTAAGGAAATCACCAATTAATCTTTTCATTGTGCCATTTGAAGCTCTTCTGAGGTTCTGTGTTTTATTTTACATTTCAACAAGAACAACCCTCCAAAGCAGTGCCAGGCCACAGTGGAGATTTTTCTGGTATCAGAACTATATTCCTGAAGAATTACGTCAAATCTCAGGGAGATCTGGCTATACGATGTTTCAGAAAAAAATACAATGTATATTGACCAGTGATTAAAAATGAAAAATCTATTTTTCTATTAACCTACACATTCCAGACAGAAGTATTCAAGAAGTAGTCTGATGTAGTTTGTTTTTAGGTAGTTTTATGCAATTTCAGTGATAAACCATTGTAAAATGCCAGTGGAAAACTAAATAGCCAAACACTTCAGATCTTTTACAAATGTCAACACTGGACAGTTAAAAGCAAAAGGATTTAAAGAGTACAGTGGGAAAATGCTCTTAATTCCACTGGAATACATTCAAGTATGGGAACTGTTAAAAGAAAAAAAAGGTGAAACTAATGGAAAAGAAAAGCATGAATTGCAGAAAGCTGAACTGTAGCACACAGAGCACACACTTATATTTCACTCAAAAATAAAATGTGTAGCTTTATGACGTATAACAGTTTTACTATGATAACATTCATATTTTTCCTACTGGCCACAAAGAGAAAAAATCTTTGTTACAAAGAATGAAGGAATTTTCCTGGTAGTGGTTTAAGTAATTGTACTGAGTTTTCTACTTAAAAAAAATACTGAAAATGGTGGATATTGAATTTACTGGGAATGATAAAAAAAGGTCTGAGATAAATTATTAAGGTACAATTGATGTTATTAATAACAATATGGTACATTTTACATATTAAAATCATTGTGATTTTAAAAAGTCATATGTGTTGTGAAAATTACTGTTAAAAACCAAAATCTGGTTTCTTGGGTCTTTATGATAAAAATTTCACCAAAATCTTTAAAGTTGTGTTGTTTTAAAAAAAAATCTCTAAAATCATTTTTGGAATGAACTGAGATGAAATCACAGAGTTGGGCATTTAGACTTGTATGTCTGTGGATAAAAAAAAGTTTAGACAGAATACTCCTAAGTTAAAATGTATTTGGGAAATACTTTGTCTTGTTCCCTCTCAAGAACAGCACAATGCTTTAATTTATATAAGTCCGGCCAAATCAATATTTAGGACTGTTAGAAATGGAAGTCTTTCTACAGTTACATCACTTTACTACAGTAAAATATTTGAAATCCATGAGACTGGCAAAGTTTTCTAAACAGCATAAATATTCTTGCCTCTTCAACTAAATCAGACACATATTTCTAAGAATCATCTCCCTGGGACTAACTCTTTCACTCTCATTTTCTCAGTTTTAATTGAGTCTAAAAAGGATAACCTAAATTTAGTGTTAAAGAAGTCATCCCAAGGCTTATTTTGGTTTTCATTATATTTTTCAGGTAGTAACATGTGCACAAACCTTGCAGCTTTCACAGGTGAGGAGCCCATAATGGTACCCAGACACTTTATCCCCACACACAGGACAAAGCTCTTCAAGATCTTCATCATAGGAGTAATTCACCATTTTAAATTGAGACACTGAAACAAGAGACATGTATATCTATATATAATCTCCAATTAACGTCCTATGGAGGTTTTAATCCTGAAACAAAAAAGCATTTCGGTGATTGGTGGGCAAGTATCAGCAGGGAAAATAGAAAATCAAAATAATTTTTACCCAGGTCACACTGAAGAGAACTACTTTTACACAGTGAAAGCAAAACATCTTTTGGCATCAATGAGCATGTACTTCGTATTTTTAAATCTAAAAATAATTCCAACTTCTTTTGATTTTAAACTGACCACTGTTGAACCCAAGTCTCAGAACTCTGCAAAGCAACAAATTAGAATGGAATCGTGAAAGGCATATAAAGTAACAACTTAGGATTTCTTTTAAAATCTCTCTAAATAAAGTAAGGTTCCAAAACGTCACATGTGCCTTACGGAGAGAAACAAACACACATTCTTCCCTCACTCTTGAAGTCGTCTGCTCCAAGTGCACCTTGCTTAGAAGGATAGCAGCGCCAATGTGCAAACTCTCCAACAGAGAAACTGAAGCCCCAACAGCCTTTACCAGACTGCGACTCCAGATCTGTTAGAATAATCGAAACGTTCAGTTCTGCGTTCACGTACTTTTCTGTTCTGGACACTTGCATCTCCTCACGTTTGGGAATCGCCTGTGAAAATAAAAATGAGGGAAAAGAAGAGAGGACGCCGCCCCGACGGGAGGGAAGAAAAAAAAAAAAAAAAGGAAAAGATGCACACGAGGGTTTGGTTTCGTCGTAAAGTATTGAAGCCCTGTAATGAACTTCACATGTTTCCGAACATCACTGCAAAATATAAAGACCTCACGATCACCCTGTTAAAGTTAAACAGAAATCAGGCCGCTGCCGACCGCGCGCGGCGCGGCTCCCTGCCGGGATCGGGTAACCGCCTTGCTCCGGACGCAGCCCGGGCAAGCGTCTTCCCAGCTAAAAAGATAAACTATGCACAGGAAGGGCAGTGACCAGAAGACCCGGGAAGTACCTGATCTGGCCCTTCCCAGGGACTCCACATCGGCGCGGGGCGCAGGTGGGCGGGCACCGAGGGCGAGGGCAGGTCTGCGCCCAGGCCACCGCCCGCGCTCCCCCGGGCGCTCTCGGGGACCCCTGCGCGCACCCGGCTCTCGTCCCGGCTTCGGCCGCTCGACGCAGCACAAACAAGCAGCCGAGTTTGTTTTAAGTTAATCAGTGGCATTTGCAGGGGGTGGAGCTGGGGGGATGGGGGAACCCACGGCGGGCAGAAGTTTCCTCTGATTTGTTTACCGCAAAGGAAAGAGATATAGCCCCCACCCCATCGCCAAAGTACCCGGCCACTCTATCACCACAGTGGCTTCATTTCCGATGACTTGCTCTTTCTACAATAAGGTTTTTTTTTTCTCGGCTTCAGAGGGCCTCGGGAAGTACCGTCGGGGGGTCACTTGCAACACTTGGTGGACTGAAGGCTGAGCGCCGACTCGCTAAGTCGAAGCGCCTCTTCCGAAGACAGAGCCTAGGGGGGCAGCTTACACCGGCTGCCCGGTGAGCCTGAGTTTGGGAGAATCCCAGGAAGGGAGGCTCCAGCCAAAGCAGTAGTCTTCACTCCGTGAAAAGGAAATAAATGCTGGGCTCAGTCCTCCCAGAGGTGCCGGCCTGAATCCCAGACCTAAGAGATCCCGGCTGGGGTTTTGGGAACCTGGGGGGTTGGGAAGGGCTGAGGGTTCGGAAGTTTTGTTTATAGCCCCTAGACGTTTATAGCTCCCCTAAAACTTTTGATTATTGTCTTGCATGTTTTAGGGACAGGGGAAAAAAGAGTACTTTACTAAAGGTGATATTTTCTACCTCTCCTTCCCCAGCAAAGTAAACTCTAACTTCACACCTAAAGTGCACAGATAGGAAACCACTTCACAGGAAGACTCTGTGCCCACCTCGGGGATCCCACATGGCAAAGATCGAGGCATGGGGGTGGAGACTTTCTCGGAAAATCCAAAGACAGAACCAGAGTGGGGAGAAGGACGCTGCCCCGCGAGGCCCAGGCGTCTTTCAGAATTTCCCAGGTGTCCTGGTGCAGCTAAATCAAGCATTTGGAGAGCCAGCAGAAGAGGGGACGAAGGACCTTGGAAAGCTAGGGCCTCAAAGAGGTGGCGCGGACAAGTTCTCCCGAAGTTAGTCCAGCGGTGGCTGTCCCGGGACTTAGTCGCGATTCTCTTTCTGGGTTCTCCTAAGAGTTGGACTACCGACACAGGACGGGTTGGAACCAGAGCTAGCATGGAAATGAGATCCCTGTCCCCTGAGGCGCCGCCCAACCGGCAGGCCGTTAGTCCCAATAGAAGTCGTTCTCGCCACGCTGCTTTCGAAGCAGGGACAGAGAGAGCGGCAGGCGGCTTCCGAGCCCGGCACCAGGGAAAGCTACTTCTCTGGTTGGAGACATTAGGCAGTGTGCCAAGAAGGCCCCTCTCGAACTTTTCAAAGAAAAGATCACGCTGACATTTCTCTCTCCTCCCCTTAAGTAAGCGCAAATTTTTGCCTCCCTTACTTCTTGCCCTGCGTCTCCCTTAGTTTCCTTTCCCGAGTTCCTCAGGAATGGTGGAGAAACTTTCCTTTAGGACCCAAGAATCGCGCCGGCCTCACGCAGCGGCCCCAAGGCTAGGCCCTCTGCAGAGCTGTCGGCCGAAGGCCCCGCCTGGCTTCCCGGCGCCGCTTCCTTTTGCGCCACTTCGCTGGAATTCCAGGTGCTGGGAAGAAACGCCTCTTGGGGCCAGCCCAGCTCCCCCAGCAGCCAGACCCACAAGACTGTGGGGCCTCAGCCCTAAGGGACTTCCACAGCCCTACTTGGAGGCTGAAAGAGACCTACAGCCCTACCTGAAGGCCTAAAGAGACCCCGGGGTCTCCCAGGGAGTAATCGACAGCACCAGCGGACTCAGGGCCCCCACCCCACATCCACCCCCGCAACCCTTTTCACCCTCGCGGTGGAGCAAGGTCAGATGCACCAGCCAGAGCGCCCCGGGCGCGCCGCCTACTCCGCACCGCGGAGTGCACCAGCCCTGAACTCTGCTCTCAACACCTCCCCGGCCCTTTCAAGTTCGCGCAAGGGGATGGCAGGAAGCGTTCCGGGATCAGAGGCCCGCCGGCCCGCACATCCTGCACGCTGGAAGGGGCGAGGATGGAAGAGCACCGGTGACTTTTCCTAGCATTGTTCCCTCCCGGGCCCAGGGCAAATGTGATAAACTTCTGAAGGGCTTGATATCAGCCAGATATAGAGTTGCTATTTTGCAACGTGGAGAAAATATAGCCGACAGGATTTGTTTATTTGTTAGCAATCAAGAGCTGGGGAAGAAAATGGGACTTCCATATTCCCAGCTCTCGGTTTTAAAAAGTGGCAAGAAGCTAACCGCTGCTCCCCCATCCCCCACCCCAACTCATTCAACTCGACCCGCGCGGGGAATGGAGTCGGGGGAACTTTGGTTCTCCTCAGTTCTGCCAGCAGTTTTGAAGTTGTTCAAACCCAACCCAGCTGCCAGTGTCCGCCAGGGCTTTGGGGGTGCCTACATGCCATTCTAATAACGCGACGCGACAAGCCTTTCGGGTGTCACGTTGTCTTTCTGTGCTTGACTTTCCCAGGCAGGGTCTCCTCCCTCCAGACAAGAAGCACAATACATAGCAATTCCAATGACCGAGGACTTGCTCCGGCGTCTACTGAGACATTCCATTTCTTAGAATGATCTTGTTATTCTAAAGTACCTTTAGCCTGAAATTACCCCGCTCAGGTTGCCATAGAGCCCCAACCCGTTCTTCTCTTAATTAGAAGCGGCCAATTATACGACGCTAGGAAAAACCTCTGCCCTGCATTGTTCAAGAGTCATAAACTTTTATGTTTGCACCTGGGGAGGGGGCTTGCGCCCCCGCGCCGTCTGGAAGGCCGCGGCCGCGAGCGCCCAGCAGGGCCACACCAGTGCCCGCGCCGGGCCGGAGGCTGCAGCCGGCAGAGTGAGCCCGGGGGTGGGGAAGCCGCGGGAGCCAGAGCGCCGCGGGCGCCTCCTTACCTTGCATGTTTTCCGGCATCTGGCCCTGTTCCCCATGCGATCGAGCCAGTCCCGGGGCTTCCGTCTCCACTTTGGGCAGCATGACAAGGTGGCTGCGGGCGGGAATAGGGGGTCCGTGTGGGTCCGGAAGCCCAGCACCTGGACACGGGCGGTACAGATTCAACTCCGGCGGAAAGGGGCGACCGGGGCGCCCGCTCACCGCCCGCTAGCTGGAACGTGCCTCCGCCTCCTCCGGGCGGACAGGACCTCTGAGCCCTGTCCTGTCTCGCAGCTCCGGAGCCGCCTGCCAACTGCGAGCAAGAGGTCGGGACTACGAAATGAGGCGAAGAATGGCACCCGAGAGCCCTGGTTTGGCTCGGCGAGGGCGGAGGCGACGGCGGTTGTGAGGGCGCAGTTGCCGGGGCGCGGATCCGTGAACCGCTGAGCTGCCGGCGGGCAGCGGAGGCGGCCGCGGGGCCGTTACTGCCACCGCGGCGGTGCCGCTGCAGCAGCTCCCGGACGGCTCTGGCGACTCCTTCTCCCCTGTCCACCCGCCCTCTGGCTCAGGATCGGCAGGGGTCTCTCTCGCTGTCCCTCTCTCGCCACACTTTTCTCTCTCCTCCTCTCTGGTCTCCGCGCCTCTCCGCCCCTTCCTCCTATCTCTTTCTGCCTCCCTCGCGCGCACTATCACAAGTGTGGAGTTGTGGAGGCGCAACCTCCCTCTCCTGCCTCGTCTACTCCTCCCGCGACTCCGAGAGCAGCCCTTCCCAGCCCCGAGGGTGGCGGTGCTGGGAAGGAAAGGGGCAGACGAGGAGGGAAGGGGAGGTGAGTAGGGCCGGGGGTGGGGAAGGCAGGGATGGAGGGCGAAGACCGTGAATGCGGGCGCGGGTTCCGGGCTCAGGTCGGACACTAGCCGCCAGCCAATGAGGACAAGGCTCCTGCTCCAGTCCCCCAGCCTGCCCCAACCTCTGCACCCGCCTTAACCCCCTCCCACCCCACCCTGGCCTGGGGCGGGTGGGATGTAAATGCAGCCAGGTCTTACGGCTAGCGAGAAGCGACCTCTGTCAGCGCGCCGGCGAAGGATAAGAAGTCTGGGCAGCGATTTCTTCGAGCTGAGGGGAGACTAGAGAAAGGGGTGGGGTGTGTGTGCTCTCGCATGTATGTCTTGTGGGGAGATACAGGGGAGTTAAACACCCATTTAAACAACCAAAAGAAGAAAAGGGATACTTGAATCCAGCTGACTATTTTTCTCAAATGCAGAGTTGTCTATGGTCTAGGGTCTCCCAGCTTCCTTGCTCCAAGGCCCTTGGTGCGTGAAGAGGCGACACCGTGGGTCCCCGGCGCTCCGGATGGACCGGGGGTCCGGGTTCAGTGAGGAGCGGAACACATCGCCGAGTTCACTTACTTGCCAGGAATTAGAGGAAGAGGCAGCTACTCCTATTTCCCCACGCTACTCTCCAGTTCCTTCGCTCTCTTATAAACGAGCCTCAACTCATGCCCACGATTGTCTAGACGACAGACTTCCCAGTTTTAGTGAACTGTGTTTTCATATAGGATATAA
Organism: Perodicticus potto; assembly: GCA_963574655.1. Taxonomy (NCBI): domain Eukaryota; kingdom Metazoa; phylum Chordata; class Mammalia; order Primates; family Lorisidae; genus Perodicticus; species Perodicticus potto. Next base: position 25,829 of record CAUYRH010174688.1, on the reverse strand, counting down.
GGATCAGTCTGGTCTTTCCTTTTTCACCCCGGGGTCTCTTTAGTGGGACAGATCCACATGAGGCCCCAAGGCCCAGAATTTTAAAAAAAGAAGTTTTAAAGAACCATCTGTTATGCAAGCTCTCTGACCACCAGCCCAGCCACATCTTCAAAGTTTTCAAATCTCATCCCAACAAGATGAAAAACATTCTTTCCAGCCTCTTGACTGCATGTGAAAAGCTTCATATCCAGCGTCTGCAGTACAACTGAGCAATTATCAGAGTCCACCCACAAGGGGGTGAATTTGAATCTCAAAAGATCTGAATTTATTCTATCTGAATGGCCTAGAGATCACACATTCCAACTGCCTGGTCCAGTGTCTGGTGAACTGAAAATTATTCCAATCTTTGTAATACACAATTTACACGAAATGGGTTGTTCAGCACCCACCCACACCTGGCAATTCAGATACTACTTACTCTCTAAACCAGCGGTTCTCAACCTGTGGGTCGCGACCCACAAGAACTGTATTAAAGGGCCGCAGCATTAGGAAGATTAAGAACCACTGCTCTAAACTGATTTGTTATCGTGCTTTTCAGTATATATCCAGAATCAAAGTTGCTGAGATTTCAGATTTAGGAGCATCTTCGAGTTTCATGGAAACATGTAAAGTTAGGGAGGCTAGTCAATTAGTTTGTGTGGGAAAGGGGGCTGAAATTGTCAAAATTACGTGACCCTTAAGCTCCAGATTCTCATGATGGTATACATTTGCAGAATTACTAGTTGTTTTTAAATATCATGAATTAGGAATATATATTTTTGCATGGTTCAGAAAGGGAGTCAGTCCCAGAGCTCATCACATTGCCTGCTTTGCTGCTTACCAGTTCAGGCAAACTTTGAAAATCAGTTTATTTCAAAGCCACTACAATTCAAAGAGCTTATGGGGGCACTTATGTAGCCTTTCCTAGACACTAGCCTAGCAAGGATGCAGGACTCCAAACTCTTGGTCCAGAGGGAGCTTCCAAGCCCCAGTGTGGTGGTGGCTTTACCACCTTTTCTTAGTGGAGCAGGAAGAGGTTAGGAGAGTTGCAGGAAGTTGAAATGTCTGGCAGGACTCTGCCATTGTAGTGTGGCAAGAAGCCCTGCTTTGACTTAAGGCTGAGGCCAAAGCTGACCTAGGGAGGCAAATTTTGTGACCATGCTCAAAACTCCAGCTGTAAGGCCGGAGGGACTTGGTTAGGCCACACTACTGACTTCTCTGTCTGTACTAGTCTGCACTTCCACCATATCCCCCCAAACCGACAGTGATGGTGGCAAAAGTCCAGCTGGCATTCATTTATCTTCCCTCAGGTAGACTTTCCAAGAAAGAAAAGTTCTCACAAAGTGGAAAGGGTGGGTAGGGGAATAACAGCTCTGGATGAGGTTTTAAGAATCTATTCTTTAAAAAAGTCCATGGATGAATTTATATCAGGGAGGAAAGGGACGCTTTTATGGTGTAGTTCAGGCCGACCCCTCAGCTTAGTTAGCAGCCAACCAAAGTGGGACTGAAAAATCAGGAAGTCTCAAGCAGAGAGACACTGCCTTTCCTAAGAACCAAAGGATCTCCAAGCCCTGGGCGCTCCCTAGGACAGGCTCTATTCCAGATTCCCTCCACAGACGTCGAAATCCCGCCTGCGGTGGAGGAGGTGTGGGATCTTCTACTGGTTCCTAGGATTGCTCTACAAAGGGTTTAAGGGAGATGCCAGATTGAGAGCCAGGGGCAACTGTAATCACGCTTGGACGCACTAGGCTCATTACTGCCTTCCAAGTGCACCGCTTCTCAGCCCTCGGAACCATCTAGGTTATGACACTTATTCTGTTCCCTTGGTCCTACAATTCCGCTGGACAGGGGCCTCCACTGACGAGGTGAGCTTAGGTTGGTCTGGGACCCCCAGAATGTCCTCTCCGATGGAATTCTAGGGGAAGGAATCCAACCAAGCTCACGGTGTCTAAAGATAGATTACCTGCGGATGGTTCTAGGTTCCTAAGGCCAAAATGTGAGGAGAGCCAAGTAATGGTGGGAAGGGAAGGCAGAGATGGAAGCAGGTGAACAGTGCCTGTGTGGTCTAAATGCCGATGCTCGTGGTGGTCTAGACTGACCCACAAATACGCCAACTGCGGGCAAGCATCTCATGGCGCGCCGGGGACATCTCACCGATCCCCACTCTCTCAGTGGAAGCACACTTAGGGATCCACTTCTGCCTTAGAGCCAGTGGGAAATTGAACTGGTGGCAGAGATCAGAGACCAGAATCTGGGACCTGGGAGGCTGCGGATAGAGGGTTGGGGTGAGGAGGACAGCTCTGGCTTTAGCCCCCGGGAGCATTTACATTTTTTTTTTTTTAAAGCACTCCCTCTGCCAACTTCTGGCAAACTTCTTTCCTTTCCTCCCACCTTGCCTACTCCGCCTCCTTTCCGACAGGACTGGCCTCCAGGGTTCACTCTTCCCGCTTCTGACTCAGTCTAAAGTGTTGATTGACGGTTGCAATTACAAAGGATGATGGCTCGGGGAGGCTCCCGCAGCCTTGATGAGCCCGAGAAGCTCAATCCTAGCATATTTTATCCACGCTCGGCGTTACGGGGCTGTGCGCGCCCCCATTCACCCAGCCGGCTGGAGCGGAGGTGGTCTCGCACTCCCCACCCGCGAGGATGCATTGCCAGCCCTCCTGCCCCCTCCTCCCTTCGCGAGTCGGCGCCGCATTTCGGAGCGCGAGCCGGGAGCAGCCAGCCCTTGACCCGACCTGAGCAGTGTCGGTCGACCCGGACCGCTTGACCCATAAGGACTGGAGAGGGATAAAATGTCAAGATTTTCAGGAGCGGTTCAAGTTTCTCGGGCTCTGCAAAAACAGGGTGGCAGACACACCTTTCTCGCGCGCCGGGGTAGAAACCTACGGTGATCCACCAAAACTCGCACGGAACTTGCAAACCTTCGTCCTGGGAAACAATTTCTCACACCCTCTCCATTCCCACTCTTTGGTGTTTCAAACCCAGTAGAATTACTTTTCTTGTTCCCACGTATCTACTTTTTAGCCCCGGAAAGAAACCTAGATTTTGTTTCAGGTCTCCACCAAGGGGCTAGAATAGCCCGAGGGAAAGAGAAGCAAATTGATCAGCCTACTGAACCTCCCGCTCTGCCTAAATTTTCTACCCCTCCCACCCTAAAAGCCTATCAGAAACTGCTTTTGCCTTTCTCTGAAAATTAACTTTAGCAGAAAACTTTATGTTCTTGGCCTGGGGGAGAGGGCCGTCCCCGCCCCCAGGCTCCACCCGCCCTCACCCGGAGCGCTTCCTTTTAAAATGAGATGCGTAAAGTTTCGGAGCAGCCTTGTGAACTTACTACCAAAGAGCTTCGTGTTGCCCCGAAACTTTGAAAAACAAACCTGAGTAGGTGAGAAGTAGTGCCTTTTCCCCCCTCTTTAAAAAAAAAAAATCCGTTTCTGCTGTATGTGTAAATAACTAAAGACTTCGTGGACAACTGATGCCAATCCAGACATTCTACCCCTAGAAAGACTTGTCTTAGGGCGATCCCGCAAATGGAGATTGATTCACAGTCACCATGAAGGTGGCTCCAAGTGTCACGGGCCAGTCTTTATCAGGGAGAAAAATGAAAGCTGACGCAATTAACTGGGTAATATATGCCCCCGCCCCAGACAAGGAAAGAAGGAGTTTGTGGAGAGTTTGGCCTGGATTATCAGAACCTGCTGCTCTTTGTATAAAAAGATTTCACTGAAGAACTTTTTTACTTCATTGTCTTTGGGGCTTGTTGTCCCAGCCCGGGGGTCCAGGCACGCTCCGCCTAGAGACAGTCGAGAGCCCATCGAGGTGGACAGGGAGATTCGGTCTTGAGAAAGGAGCCGCTTGGGGAAAATAAACCTCGGGCTGGTAATCCATTCTAGTATATCTCTTCCTCTCTGTAACTGAAATGGAAATTTGACCCAGCTCCAGCTCAAAACCGAGATTCCATCCCCTGGAACCTCCCCACCCGCCGTCCAGCCTCGGGATCAATCCTGAAGTTCGTGAGGAACATCCTGGTCCAGGCCGCGAGGCGCTTAGTGAAATCAGCTGAACCTTTGAAATCCCACTACCTAAACCGCGTCACCGCGCCTGGGCACTAGACCATTCTAGGCTACCATTCAACTATAACCGGCCGTACTGGAAACTTCTTGATGAAAGGGGTAAGAAGGGGTAGCATCTACATAGCTTCCTAATTCCTCGGCTTTCGCAGCGCCTGTAGACCTGGACCCATCGCAGACGCGTCCTTCAGGAAAGTCCCTGAGCTGGGGGATTTCTGGTTAAGATCAAAGAGCGCCGGGCAGCGCAGAAATGTGGGCGTCCAGCAATTTGGGTCACTCTTGGTCAGCAAAGAAAATAAGGGCTCCGAAAGGTGGGCGTTAGAGTGGTGTAATTACCCTCCAGGACTTGGAGCGGAAATAGGGAAAGTGTTAGGGTCCCGGCTGTCATAGAGGTTCAAAGGTCATCGGCTTCTTCAACCTGAAGATAGCTTTTGCTGTTATAAAGAGATGGTGCGGCAAGAGTTGGGACAAATTTATCCGCTTTCCTCTTGTGTGGAAACTAGGAGGCGAATTCTAGGACCAAGCGGCAGATTCGGACCGATTTTCTTTGCAATCCTCTGGAGACCACTGCAGCGGGCGGAGCTTACTGAGAGGGGGCGTGGGAACGCGAGCAGTCGTACAGACCCTGAGTAGGGACTCCAGCTCTGACAGTGAAAAATGTGTGCACGGAACTGGGGACCAACATACCTCCCTGCAGGAGACATAGCTGGATTCGTCAAAAGTTTTCTTTTTCTTTTCTGTTTTTAACGCTCCTAAATCGTCTCATTCTCTATCCCCTCCTCCCATAGGACACCACTATGTTTGTTTTTGCTGTGTAATGTAGAGTGATTCCCCTGCTGTCCTTAACTCTCTGACTCTCTATAACAAGTAAGTGCTTCTGAGCCAGGGAAAGTGATAAGGTCCAGGAGATCATAGAGGTTACCACGTAGGTCAAAGCTACTTCTCACTGTTGTTAGTCCTGTGAATTGCCAATGTACACCAGACATCCACAAGCTAAACTACACCCAAACTCTAGAGATCTTTCCAGCAAATCCCAGAACAGGAGACCAGAGTACTGGCCAACTCAATCATGCTCTGACCTTAGTTCCCCCCCCCCCCGGAATCAGTCTCTCTTCTGCCCTCCATACGTCCCCCCAGCTCATCCTTCGAAATTCTACAGGGATCCAAATCTGATTTCCACTGTGGCATGTAAAGAAAGATAAAGAGATATTTACAGATGTCTTTCTTAAGCCTACAATGTCTTTTGGAAGAAAGTCTGAGTAGACCAACATTATTTTCAGTCATTAATTCCTTTATAGCAAAAAGAATAGTTAGTTACTACCTCCAGGAAAGAGCATGGATTTCATAATCATATTTCTGGGGTTCTATTTACAGTTCACTTTTCTGAGAAGCTGAGTGATCTTGACTAAATCACTTGACTTTTCTGATTCCCAAATAAGTAAAATTGGGTCGACGAAGTAAACTTCCTACTTACTTGAGAGAGGACCAGTAAAGCAGCCTTCCGTGCCATTAAGAAGTATCAGTTCTCCTCTGTCTTTCTACCTCTCTAACTTCACCCAAACTCCTCATTCCATAAGGAAAATAACTAAGAGAATCAGTTACCATCCCAGGACCATTAAAAATGGATCCTTCCAGTGGGAGACACTTGCTCGCCACTTGATTGTCTTGTAGGGTCTGACACAGTCTTCAGGGACAATTACGTTATCCTCAGATAAAACTGCTGGCACAAGTGCTCATGGTCATCTGTATTCAGTTTATTTGGAGTAATCTCCAATTATCTTTTCTTATCAATCACACAAAAGCACATGTAACAGATGTTCCCACAAAACAGGTGAAATTTGCCTCCAAAAAAGAAGTAACCTTTATCAATTTGGTCAATTTCAGTCCAGTGGGTTTCTCAGGCTTAATCTCCCAAGTTCACATGTATTTCAACTCCTTCCCAGGGCTTTCCCAGAGGACAACACCCCCTAAACTCTTCAAGTTCTTTGAAGCCAGTTGGATTTCTCAAAGAAATAATAGTTCTATTAAAGTGAGGAGTAAGGAAGAACTCACAGAAGTAGCTCTATCCTGATAGGTTCTGGACCTGGAGAGTGAGGTGTCTGGTCCTGCTGAGAGTATCCTGGAGATGTTTGTGGGGAGGCTGAACCTCTGGGTCTGTCCTTCTCTAGCTCAGCTAGATCCAAGATCACCCTAGACATTGTGTCTGGTGGAAGGTTGCAGTAAAGGAGAAAAGCATTTCTATGCCTCTGTTCTCTCTTCACAAATCTTTCCTGGTTTATTAAAAGAAGTGTCAAAGAAGTCCTTTAACTCTGGTCACACCTTGTGGACCCATGCTGGGAAAGAGGAATCTGGGAAGCACTGTTTTGGAGATGGGCTGAGATAGTGAGTGAAGGAGGCTCCTGAGTCTAACTTTCTGGAGGAAACTGACAAACTGGCAGCCTAAACTGTGAGCCCCACCTGCAAGAATCCAATAAGGGCTAGAATGATTGCAAGAATCAGAGTATGGGCTTGAGTGACTGGCATTCTGGCATTTTCTATCTTTTTTTCTCTCTCTCTCTTTCTTTTTTTCTAACAAAGTCTCGCTCTGTTGCCTACAACAATCCCAAACCTTGAATTTAAGACTCCTCCTCCTTCAGTTTCCCCAATAGCTGGACTATAGGTACCTGCCACAATGCCTGGATAATTTTTCTATTTTTGGTAGAAACAAGGTCTCACTCTTGCTCAGGCTGGTCTTGATCATCTGGCCTCAAGTAAAAGCCTCCTCCCTTAGCCTCCTAGAGTGCTAGGATTATAGGATGGAGCTGGAACCCAGCCAGAATGACTGCCATTCTAAACTGCATTGAAAGTAACTCTGATATACTTTAGAGGTTAGGTTGACATAATGGCTAGCATGCTTTCTACTGAATGAAGTCAGTAGAACTTTCAGAGATCCTTATGGGCACAGAGCTTGCTGGAGGTTATCACTGAAATAAAATCAGATTCCGAGAGTGTTCAGGGGACCAGATAGCAAACCTTATTAAAGACTCAATCACTAGTCTTTGCATTGTGCATTATGCATTATATTACCCCTAAATATGCAGATGTGATTTCTTGTACATAATGTGCAATATAAAATTGCATGTGCATGTGATATTGTGTAAATGTACTTAATTTGAAAAAATTATGTAAATTTAATACAAATCAAAGACATAATGTTGGGCACATTGTTGGGAGGTGAAGGAGATGTAAGTACTTGTTTTACAAAAGACATGAAATCCCCATCTTTTTATGGCTGACAAGAATTCCATGATATACATATATCATAGTTTATTAATCCATTAATGTGTGAAGGGCACCTGGGTTACTTCCACATCTTTGCAATTGAGAACTGCCATAAACACTCAAGTGCTAATGTCCTTATGAGAAAACGACTTTTTTTTTTCTTTTGGGCAGATACCTAGTAATAGGGTTGCAGGACCAAATGGTAGGTCCAAATGTGCCCGTATTTGCTACTTTTATCTTAATTCTACTTTTCTGTAAGAGCACAGACACCTATACATAATTTCCATGTAACCACCAGTGTGCATAGAATAAAATGCCATGCCCAATTAAGACCCATGGAGAAAGCTTTTTAGATAAAAAGAGGCACATTTCCCAATACAACATAAATAAATTAAATGTAGAGATAGAAACCCTGACTGTTGTCTACATACACGAGGCTCAGTTTTGTGGAGCACTTCCCATCCTCCAATCCAACTTGCAATTTGCCATCTGAAAGCTATCCACACACCTCACTCTCCTGGCTTCTTCTCAGTAGGCCTTGCCTAGGACAATCAGAAAGACTCATTCAAAGGGCAGCTCTCCTCCAGGAATGCAGTTGGCCCCTTCAATCCAACGATTCAGTCTGAGAGCTCCACACTGCCCCATCTTCTCCCTCAGTCCTTTGCATGCCTTGGTCAGCCAAAACTTCTGGGAATGACCCTCAGCACCCCTTAGAGACTATGCGTTGAACAGACCAACTCTCTAGCAGCCTCCTCCGGGTTACTAACATGTAGCTGCGGACATCTCACGACTACCTGTGGGGCTGCAATACCAGAAGAAGGTGGGGCGTGCCTTCCTGCTAACAAGATCCAGAAAAATATCTCTTTTGCCCGAAAATTGGCAGGACTTTTGTCACCCCAAATGATGACAGGTGGGCGCCTCTGTTTTTTTTTTTTTTTGAGGAATAGTACCTCTGCAGCCCAGCGGGCCAACTCCGACAGTCCCGCGCCTCCTGGCTCTCCGCCAAGGGGCCGATCCCAGACCGACGGTGTTCTCGGTTCCGGCGCAGGAAGGACTCGCTTGCGTCCCAGCATAGCCCTGCGATGCGAGCGCGGGTGCGGTCGGCGAAATTACACTTTTCCGCGGTAGCAGAGAGAAGCGAAGAGGCCTCTTATCTCTCTACGTTACCCTCTTGGATTCACCCCGGGAGTTCAAGAGACCCCGCGGCGCATCGGCGTGTGCGCCCCGGCCCCAGCTGAGCTCTTTATTTTAACCGGTGCTAGGAGGGGTGCGCGCGGCTGGAGCCAGGGGTCGCTCGGCGCGGGCGTGAGCCTCCGGGCGCGCGCGGTCCGCGTCCCCGGCGGGAGCGCGCCCCCGCCGCGAGCCCCGCGCGCCGAGTCCCGGCTCCGCGGAGCGCGGGCACCGCCGGGGCAGACGCCTCGCCTCTGCGCACCGCCGCGCTTCTGCCCATCATCGAAAAAGATCTGAGCTCGTTTTGAGCGTCTGTCTCATCTTCTTTCTTGTGCCCGCGTTTGCTTCGTTATCTGCAGAGCAATTGATTGTCTGTTGCACTCTGCTTGCTTGCCCCGTGTTTTCTTTTTCGTAAGTACAGAACAGTTTTTGGTAAACATTTCCTCAAGTGATACACTTTAGGGTGTAGTAGGTCCATAAAAAAAGCAATCACTGCAGTGTGTGGAATCAGCTGACTACCGAGGGAGAGGGAGGGGAAGCGAAAGCCTTGATTTTCCTCCTTATTACAATGGAGCTGGAACTCAGAGCTCACGACAGGCCCTTAAAAGTGCAAAGGGAAATTCCGGTCCTAAAGCTTAGAAAACTACTACTAGAAAAGGCACAGGTCCTTCAAAACCCAGGGAAAAGAAGAGGGTGATTTCCAACAGACGAATCATTACGTACCACTGAGAATCATTTCTCTTTACTCATTTACTTTTAGGATTAATTGAATGTAGTCTTACTGTAAAATTACCAAGTTTGTAACTCTCCATTTCTTTTTTTCAATGAAAACAGCTTTATTTGCTTATGTCTGTTTGTAAAAAAACGAGACATGCTCATTATTTTGAAAAACGGTAACTCTTAGCCTCTAAACCTTCACTGATAATTTTTTTGACATGACTTTCATTTGCCAAATAGAACAAAAAAATTTTTAGAATATCTGCAGTGAAAGAGACACCACTGTTGTGTGTCAAAATTTTTGTCACATCAATGATTGTTCAATATGATCAAGTTGTTTCAAATTGTTCAAGTTTTTGCTTATTATTTATGATTAAAAATTATCAGGAAATACTATGCATAAAATTGAATGTATTATGAATTATAATTTCTGGCTGTTTAAGCTAATAGAATGACATCGCAAAACACTGGATATAATGAATAATATTCACAATGTGAAAATATCTATTTGCTTTTTTTGAACTGCAAGAAAGATAAATGTGAAATATATACATGGGCAGTGACTTACAAAATCTGTCATTGAGATTAAATTACAGATATTAATAGAGTAGTAGAACAATAAATAGATAATAAACAGAGCAGCTTCTACTTACCAATGGGTGTAACTCCATGCTTCAAAGATTCTTGTAAATCTCCAGCATCTGAATTAGAAGACATTCTTAGTGAAATTATAGGCAGTCCTTTGGTTTAAGGCAGAAATCATTGAGCATGAGAAAAAGTGTAGTGTAGCTTGTCAAAATTTGTTGCGAAGGACACATCAGATTACAGTAAACTCTTAGTGAAAGTTAAGAAAAAGCAAAAAAAAAAAAAAAAAGGGTAGAATTCAGAAAGTTACAAGCGCGTCTTTCCCTGGACTCTGTACTTTTTCCAGCATTAGTGACCTGCTGTAAACCGTGTATCCAGTTTCATGATGGTTTCTAATCAGAAGAATGGAAACTTTTGATAGGCTTTGACGGATCACATGACCCTGTGCAGATTGATAAGAGGACCCTGTTATAAAGTGACAGCAAAAGAGATAAGAACTCTTGGCAGATAATGGCAAAGAAATGATTAACTCAGAAGTGGAGAGGTGCTATGCGGCACAGAGAGTGGAAAGTTGTAAAACTGAGGGGTCAGAAGATCATGCTTAGTGGATAAAACTCCAAACCAGCTTAAATCCACTACTAAACGTAGGCTTGTGACATACCCCCTGATGTCATCTCCTCTTTGCGTAGAAGAGGACAGACATAACTCTGCTGACCTCTGTAAATACAGTTTAGATGATAACCTTGGCAGACATTAATTCTTTAAGCGATGGCTGCAAATGTGATCGACACTTTGAAACACTAGCAGATAGCATTCCCAAGCTTATGGACATTTATTTATTCATGGTTTGGCCAGCTAACTTTTTTATCATGCCTATTCACTAGATGAGGAGTTAACCTTAGTTTGTTTGTCCATTGGTCACTTGGTTAAAAGGGCAACCTATCTCTTTATCCTAATAAAGTAAAGCTTATACTTTGAGATTAAGCTGGCGTAATGATGAATGTGGAATACGTTTTTCATAATTTCAAAGTTATTATTCTTTGCTGGGATCCACAGAGAAAATCCAAGTCATGCTTTACCATGAAAGAAATATTTCTCAAATGACCGTGGGTAGATTTAGGCTCTTGTCGAATATCCCTGTTGTTCCTCAGAACAATAAAATCTGAATTCTTAGAGCAATGCATGTGTTTTCCCACATTAGAGAACCATTTGTTTTGATTTTTCTAATGGAATAATCTTTTTTTCTTTTAGTCTAAGTTTCTACTTGGGAAAACAAATATTTATGTGCCGCATTTTTTGCATTCAAAATTGTATTTGTTGAGATTAGATTTGACTGGCCAGGTGCGGTGGCTCAGGCCTGTAATCTCAGCACTCTGGGAGGCCATGGTGGGTGGATTGCCTGAGCTCACAAGTTTGAGACCAGCCTGAACTAGAGTGAGACCCCGTATCTAAAAACATCCAGACGAAGTGGTGGGCGCCTGTAGTCCCATCTACTGGGGAGGCTGAGGCAAGAGAATGACTTGATCCCAAGAATTGGAGGTTGCTAAAGCTATGATGCCACAGCATTCTATCCAGGGTGACAGAGTGAGGCTATGTCTCAAAAGAGAGAGAGAAAGAAAGAAAGAAGGAAGGAAGGAAGGAAGAATGACCGGCCGGCCCCTGCCCTGAGCCAGTTAAACAACAATGACAATTGCAACAAAAAATAGCAGGGCGTTGTGGTGGGTGCCTGTAGTCCCAGCTACTTGGGAGGCTGAGGCAAGAGAATCGCTTAAGCCCAAGAGTTGGAGATTGCTGTGAGCTGTGATGCTACAGAGGGTGACACACTCTACAGAGCACTACAGAGGGTGATACACTACAGAGGGTGACACACTCTACAGTACTCAACAGAGGGTGACATAGTGAGACTCTGTCTCAAAAAACAAACAAACAAAATTTTTTTATTAAATCATAGCTGCGTACATGAATGCAATCATGGGGTACAATGTGCTGATTTTGTATACAAAAAAATCTAAAACAAAATAATACTTTTGAAAAAAATTAATAAAAATGGCATTTTCACAAACCTTTCTAATATCTGGCATGATGGAAGACAGATGCTCATATCTGCTTCTGCATCCAGTCTATAGTGAGAAACTGTTTTGGTTGAAGGATAAAAGAAAATCTGATTTCATGGATACAGAGTTGGAAAGGGGAGAGTATTATAATAGCTTTTTCAGATAAGCAAATTTGATACTATGCATGTGATATCTTCTTAGAGAGTAACTGAAATGTGGAATCTGAAACCATATCAGACCTTTTTGAACTCTGTTACATTAAAATACATTGGCCTAAATAGTTCGAAGGCATCCTTTCCATATGCATGATTTTGTGACATCATACATTGATAATTTGGAAAATATATGTTCCTTGGGTTTTATAGATTTCTCAAATGTTGACACGTTTCCTGATACAATACCAACAATTCCATTCACTAATATTCACTGACAGTTTGGATTTTATTGTTAGAAAAAAGTACTATCAGTTGTTTTCCTTGAAGTAACAAGTTTCTCATCATATTTGAGAAAGCATCTCCAAAATAACCTATGATTGAATAGCCATCATTTGTCTATCAATCATTCTTAAACTGTAAAAATAATGCTACCTGGAAACAGCAGCTAGATAAGCTCAGAGCTCTAACAGCTGCAGTAGTGTTTCTCCTCCAATCAGCCGCCAGATTTTTGTGTTTTTTTGTAGAGACAGAGTCTTACTTTATCGCCCTCAGTAGAGTGCTGCCGCATCACAGCTCACAGCAACCTCCAACTCCTGAGCTTAGGCGATTCTCTTGCCTCAGCCTCCCGAGTAGCTGGGACTACAGGCGCCCACCACAACGCCCAGCCATTTTTCTATTCTGCAGTTCCGCCAGGCCCGCCACCTTTGGTATATGGGGCCAGTGCCCTACTCGATGAGCCACAGGCTCAGCCCAGATGCCATATTTTTATTCAACCATTAAATTGTACATGAAGAGCTCTGAAGAACTATGGGCAGTACGATGACGAGGAAATTTAATTTTTATGGCTTGGCTTGATTAGAGATGCATTATATATTATGAAGTAGCTGTGTTCTTAATAATCATTATAAGTCATTTTTCCCATCAGATGTTGAAAAATAAGCATGTTGAGATTTCTTCTGCGAATAGACACTTTTCTCAATATCATTAGAGTCAGCCAGGGGCTGTGTGTTCTGAGTGTGTTGAAATTTTATTTTATATTATATTATATATTTTATTTTATTGTTACTTTTATTTTTTTTTTATTGAGACAGAGTCAAACTTTGTCCCCTTCTATAGACTTCTGGGGCAACATAGCTCACAGCAACCTCAAACTCTTGGGCTCAAGCTATTCTCTTGTCTCGGCCTCTCAAGTAGCTGGGACTACAGGCACCCACCACAATTCCTGGCTATTTTTTTTTGTTGTTGTTTGTTTGTGTAGCAGGCTTGGGCTGGGTTCGAACCCACCAGCCCTGGTGCACGTGGCTGGCGCCCTAACCACTGAGCTATGGGTGCTCCATTTCTTTCTTTCTTTCTTTCTTTTTTTGAGACAGAGTCTTACTTTGTTGCCCTTGCTAGAGTGCTGTGGTATCATAGCTCACAGCAACCTCAAACTCTTGGGCTTAAGTGATTCTCTTGTCTCAGCTTCCTGTGTAGTAGCTGGGACTACAGGTGCCCACCACTAAGACTGGCTATTTTATTATTATTATTATTATTATTATTATTTTTTTTTTTTTTTGAGACAGAGCCTCAAGCTCTCACCCTGGATAGAGTGCTGTGGCATCACAGCTCACACCAACCTCCAATTCCTGGGCTCAAGCGAGTCTCTTGCCTCCGCCTCCCAAGTAGCTGGGACTACAGGCGCCCGCCACAACGCCTGGCCATTTTTTTTTTTTTTTTTTTTGGTTGCAGCCACCATTGTTGTTTGGCAGGCCCAGGCTGGATTTGAACCCGCCAGCTCAGGTGTACGTGGCTGGCGCCTTAGCCCATTGAGCCACAGGTGCCGAGCCTATTATTATTATTTTTTTAAGAGTCTGTGTCTCACTCTTGCTCAGGCTGGTCTCATGAGCTCAGGCAATCCATCTGCCTTAGCCTTCAAATGCTGGGATTACAGGTGTGAGCTTATTGTTACTTTTTGAGACAGGTTCTTACTCTGTTACCTGGGCTAGAGTGCAGTGGTATCATCAAAGCTCATTGCAACCTCAAACTCCTGGGCTTAAGTGTTCCTCCTGGCTCAGCTTCTTGTGTTTCTTGGACTACAGCTATTCACCACCACACTGAGTTAATCCTTTCCCTTCCCTTCCCTCCCCGTTCCGCCCCACCCCTCCCCGCCTTTTTTAAAGAGAGGGGGTCTTGCTCTTGCTCAGGCTGGTAATTTTTCTATTTTTTTTTATAGAGACAGGGTCTCACCCTTGCTCAGGCTGGTCCAAATTAACTTTGTAAGCGTTCTGTGAAACATGGGGCTGTTAGATATTCACTCTTGGAACCTATGACTTTAGCTGCTATTATAACTTTTCACTTCTTTGCAACAAATGTTGAGATTATTTAGTAGTGCACTTCCCTATACTTTGGTGATACATTGTCAGTTGGCTAGATGACTGGTTTCTGGATAAACAATTTCTTATATTTTCTTTAGGGCAGGTAAGTTAGAAAAGTCAAGGAATTTTCCTTAAGCCTTTCAAACTTTTTAGATATAATGACTTGGGGTCTGTAAGGGGCACCATCAAAACAAATGTACTCTGGCCTAGGTCCTCAGACGAGAGATGGATAGAGAATTGGCTGTATGTATCTTCTGTTAATGAACATATTTTAATCCAATTAACTCAATTGTTTAAATTAAAATGTCATTGAGGCTAAAGTTGAAGTTTTAATTCCTATGGGGGAAAAAGTTTTACAAAGGAAAAGCTACTTGCAACATTATATGGACACCTATTCTATCTGGCCAGACTCATAGAGTTGTGCCTTACTTAAGAAAGGATTGAGGGGTGGGGCCTGTGGCTCAAAGGAGTAGGGCGCTGGCCCTATACGCTGCAGGTGGTGGGTTCAAACCCAGCTCTGGCCAAAAACTGCAAAAAAAGAGAAAGGATTGACATATTATGCTTATTATGCAGTCAGTAAAGAGAGAAGTCTTTTTCTGAAATTTTGATTGAATAAGGGTACTGGATAAGTTAGAATATAAATTTATGCCATTATCTAATTTCAAGGCTAAAATTTAAGTTGTATTTTATGCTTTGAGTTTTTTGGAAGAGAATCCGCGTCTTCCGTAACTAAAGCATATGCACCTACATTTTCAAGCCTTTGTGTAATTTTAAAGAATATCAATACTGATGATTCCTCTGAACTAAATAAAGGAGGGGGTGGCATATGTGTACAGATGGTTTTTAACACAATATATGAACATTCGTTGTAACAAATCTTCATACTTCATATAATACATTCAGCAGTTTTTGCCTGAAGATTCATATTACAGAATTTACAGCCTCTTTTTTATTTGTTTTTCATTCTGATGACTGTTTCACTTTGATTTCCCCTCTAGCCTTACTCTATTTCCATTGAAATGTTGGAATCCAGCAGCTCAGCACCTGTGGCACAGTGGTTACAGCACTGGCCACATGACCAAGGCTGGCAGGTTTGAACCCAGCCTGGGCCAGCTAAACAACAATGACAACTGCAACAAAAAAGAAAAAAATAGCCAGGTGTTGTGCTTGGTACCTGTAGTCCCAGCTTCTTGGGAGCCTGAGGCCAGAGAATCGCTTGAGCCCAAGAGTTTGAGGTTGCTATGAGCTGTGATGCCACAGCACTCTACTGAGGGAGACACAGTGAGACTCTGCTTAAAGACAAAAAACACGGAATGTTGCAATACATCATCTGAATGGTAAAAGTACTCTCTGCTGCCTTTCAGCTGTGCGGTTGGTTCTGAAGCTTGCCTGAAGCTAACCCACTTGCATCAGGTTGGGATCTGGGTGGCCCCTTCAAGTCAGGATCAGAAGTCCATGGCCAGGACTTACGATCTGTATGGGTGTTGGAAATATCCCCAATTGGATATCTGCATGAATTCATCCAGGTGAGATTTTATTGAGGAGATCTACTCATGGAAAGCAAGCCATTTGAAACTGGTTCACACCAAGTAAGAGTGAGATACCTGATAATCCGGGCTGTCCCGGGGGCCAGGCAACATGCTGATAAACATGCCTTTAAATTCTCATGTGCACATAACCGACCAAACCCACTTCACATTAACACCATTATTTTTGACAGAGTCTCACTTTGTCAGCTGGGTAGAGTGCCATGTTGTCATCTTATCTCACTGCAACCTCAAACTCTTGGGCTCAAGTTTTCCTCCTGCTGAGCGGCTGGGACTACAAGGACACACCCACTACACCTGGCTATTTTTTTCTATTTTTAGTAGAGACAGGGCTGGTGCTTAGGCTGGTCTTGAACTCCTGAGCTCAAGCAATCCTCCTGCTTTGACATCCTGGAATGTTTGGATTACAGGCATGAGTCACCTCACCTGATCAATATTAGGTATTGTTTTCTTAGATTATTTTTTTCTTTTTCTTTTCTTTTCTTTTTTTTTTTTTTTCTTGAGACAGATCCTCAAGCTGTCACCCTGGATAGAGTGCTGTGGCATCACAGCTCACAGCAACCTCCAATTCCTGGGCTCAAGCGCGTCTCCTGCCTCTGCCTCCCAAGTAGCTGGGATTACAGGTGCCCGCCACAACGCCCGGCCATTTTTTTGGTTGCAGCCATCATTGTTGTTTGGCGGGCCCAGGCTGGGTTCGAACCCGCCAGCTCAGGTGTACGTGGCTGGCTCCTCAGCCCGTTGAGCCACAGGCTCTGAGGCTATTTTTTTCTTTTAAATATAGGGTGGATTTCAAAATATGGGGGGTTTTGTTTTGTTTTGTTTTGGGTAGAGTGCTGTGGCATCACAGCTCACAGCAACCTCCAACTCCTGGGCTTAAGCGATTCTCTTGCCTCAGTCTCCAAAGTAGCTGGGACTACCGGTGCCTGCCACAATGCCTGGGTATTTTTTGGTTACAGTTGAGTTGACCTAATTTTCATAGACTAGACATGCACCACATGTACATATCAGCACAGTAGGCCTAGTTCCTTATTTCGACCACCGCCTCTGCATGTTGACCAGTTTGATACAGTCCCTTGGATGGTCAACTTATAGAGGTTCTGCTGTATTTGCCATTTGTCACTCTCTTACTTTCCTATAAAACTCACTGGCATGTTGAAAAAACATTATATTAATGAATTACTTTGGCCTTTTGAAGCTTATCTGTCAGACTGATTGAGTAGAAATAGGTACTCAGTACTTTGTGAGAAATGAACATATTTTTCTGAAAGGGAGACTAGAATAACATTCACATGTGGTACAAATAACAGGTGCTCGGAACTCAGCCTCAGTGACAGTTAACAAGCAATTTATGTTCTAACTATGCTGGGGGGAAAACCCCAAACAAATCACACTCTCAATTTTTAGTAATTATTTTTCTCAATCAAGGTGCCATCTAACCATTTCCTTTTGGCACATGTGGGCATTTTCCATTACAGCATTCTGTTTGAAACACCTTCCTTACCCCACTGAACTCATCAGATACCACCACATAGAATACTTACAGTGACTCAAAGAATACATGTTTATAGTGGTAGAAAATTATTTGCTAACCGATTTCAGAAAGGATTTGTAAATGATTGACAGATAACCAATGACTCCAAGGCATCTTTGCCAAAATCCAAAAGGTATTCAACAATGTCATCTGAACCCATATTGCATGATGATGTTAAAGTTCAGTTAATGAGTTACAGTCACTGGAAACTTCCTGAATACACTCCTCCAAGACATTATGACATATCTGTTAGGAACCAATACTCTTGCAAAATTGGATTTATGGTGAACACTTTGCATGAACATGCCAGAGAGTTCCTTTAAGTCTGTTTATAAGTTGGGTTTATTAAGAATAAGCACCCTGGGCTCGGCGCCTGTAGCTCAGCAGCTAGGGTGCCAGCCACATACACCAGAGCTGGCAGGTTTGAATCTGGCCCGGGGCCTTTAAAAACAACAATGCCAACTACAGCCAAAAAAAAAAAAAATAACTGGGCATTGTGGCAGGCACCTGTAGTCCCAGTTACTTCAGGCAAGAGAATTGCTTAAGCCCAAGAGTTTGAGGTTGCTGTGAGCTGTCATGCCACGGCACTCTACTGTGGGTGACAAAGTGAGACTCTGTATCAAAAAAAAAAAAGAATAAGCATTCTAAATTGTTCATCATTCGAATAGACTGTATCCCATATTGGAGAGTTTTTACGGAAGGCTTACTGATACTAAACCAGTTAGTTTCTGTCTAATCTTTGCTTAATAGTGTATTTTTGGTTCACTACCAAAAGCACTTGTCACTGATTTTATATAAGACCTGGGTTAGGGTTGGCATATTTTTTTCTTTTTAAATCAGCTTTCTTAATAATCCTCTCCCTTACACATTATATAGGATGGTAGAATGGTAGGTTTTGGAAAGCAGTCACTAAAGATTTCTTCTCGTCCTTTTTAATAACTGTGAGAAATGTAGCACCTGGCAGGAAAGATAAGTGACTTTTACGCAGTACAATTATGGGCAGGTAAATATTGCTCACTTTTTATAGCACTAATAATTAAACAGAGACTTACTCAATCTTTTGGCAATTGACATGTTTAAGAATGTACTGTCCTGTAGGCTTGTGCTGAGTCTCCTATGTTTATAACAATCTGTGATCTGTGTCTGATGGCGTCTAGTTCATATCTTTATTCAGAGCAAATGAAATAAACTCAGTATCATTTTGTTTCCATTTAAGGTCTTTAAAAACATTTAAACAGGCTCAGTGCTCATAGCACAGTGGCTACGGCACCAGCCACATACACCAAGGGTGGTGGGTTCGAACCTAGCCCAGGCCAGCTGAACAACAATGACAACTGCAACAAACAATTAGCCAGGTGTTGTGGCGGGTGCCTGTAGTCCCGGCTACTTGGGAGGCTGAGGCAAGAGAATCGCTTAAGCCCAAGACTTTGAGGTTGCTGTGAGCTGTGATGCTATAGCACTCCACTGAGGGCAACATAGTGAGACTCAGTGTCAAAAAGAAAAGAAAAGAAAACAAACAAAAAAAAGGATTTAAACAAATAACTAAACAATCTAAATTGTCTTTAAAAGCAGAAAATACAGAGAATTTAAAGTGATTTTCCTAGGAATCATATCATCATTATTTTTAACATACAGAGCTATGGGTGACACCTATGGCTCAGTGAGTAGGGCGCCGGCCCCATATCCCGAGGGTGGTATGTTCAAACTCGGCCCTGGCCAAACTGCAACAAGAAAATAACTGGGCATTGTAATGAGCGACTGTAGTCCCAGCTACTCGGGAGGCTGAGGCAAGAGAATCACCTAAGCCCAGGAGTTGGAGGTTGCTGTGAGCTGTATGATGCCACGGCACTCTACTGAAGGTAAAAAAGTGAGACTCTGTCTCTTAAAAATAAAATAAAATAAAATAAAATAAAATACAGAGCAACAAAATAAATCCCAGACATTCTTTTTTTTTTTTTTTGAGACAATCTCACTATGTCGCCTTTTTTTTTCCAGTTTTGGCCAGGACTGGGATTGAACCTGCCACTTCTGGTATATGGGGCCGGAGCCCTACTCCTTGAGCCACAGGTGCCGCCCCCCAGACATTCTTAATTCATGAAACTGAACGTTATATATTGCCTAACATTACCTAGCAGACCACAAGAATAAAACAACCATTCAAATAATAGGTGTTTCTCTAGATGAAAATATTTTATGTAGCTAGATCTTATGTAGGGATGTATAACTCAGTTTTGATTTACGTTCTGGTTATTCTAACAGACTTTTTTTTTTGCCCTGTCTTTGGTGAATAAGAAAATGCTTAATAAAAAATGATAAAGTACATCTGCGTGTGGTGGCTTATGCCTGTAATCCTAGCATTTTGGGAGGTTGAGGTGGGAGAATTACACGAGGCCAGGTATTCAAGACCAATCTGAGCAAGAGACTCCATCTCTATAAAAAATAGAAAAATTAGGTGGGTGTGGTGGTGGGTGTCTGTAGTCCCAGCTACTGGGGAGGGTGAGGCTGGAGGATCATTTGAGCCCAGGAGTTTGGGGTTATAGTGAGATATGGTGATGCCACTGCACTCTGGCTCAGGGTGACAGAGTAAGACTTGGTCTCAAAAAAAAGCAGAATTGGCTCAGCGCCTGTGGCTCAACAGGCTAAGGTGCCAGCCACGTACACCTGAGCTGGCGGGTTCAAATCCAGCCCCGGCCACCAAACAACAATGATGGCTGCAACCAAAAAATAGCCGAGTGTTGTGGCCGGCATCTGTAGTCCAGCTACTTGGGAGGCGGAGGCAAGAGACTCGCTTGAGCCCAGGAATTGGAGGTTGCTGTGAGTTGTGATGCCCCAGCACTCGATCCAGGGTGACAGCTTGAGGCTCTGTCTCAAAAAAAAAAAGAAGCAGAATTGGCTCTGTGCCTGTGGCTCAAGTGGTGCCAGCCACATACACCTGAGCTGGCGGGTTCGAATCCAGCCCGGACCCTGCAAACAAACATGATAGCTGCAACCAAAAAAAAAAAAAAAACAACCGGGCATTGTGGCAGTCACCTGTAGTCCCAGCTACTTGGGAGGCTGAGGCAAGAGAATCGCTTAAGCCCAGGAGTTTGAGTTTGCTGTGAGCTGCAATGTGATGGCACTCTACCCAAGGCAACAGCTTGAGGCTCTGTCTCAATAAAAAAAAAAAAAGAAAAAGAAAAAGAAATAAAAGCAGAATTGTAAATATCTAGTTTTTAAATAATTTCTCAACATGGCAATCTGTGATTAGTCAATCCATCAATCTACTGACTATAATAGAACAATGGCATAAATGCATTTTTTTATTATATTAGAGTAAGAAAGAATAAAATAAAAAAAGAAAGGATTAATTGAAAAACACTTTAGGATACTTAGAAAGGTTACTGTCTACTATATGAAATTAGAAATAAAAAGAGTTGCAAGAGGTAGGCTCACTTTCCACCTCTTTATTTTTATTTTTTTAAATCTAACAATTTATATTCTCAAGCATTATTTAGCACTTTAAATTTACCAGGTCTCTTACACTTCTCAGAAAACCACAACGTATCCATTTTTTCTACACTTAACTAATCATTAAAAGCAGAAAAATTTGAAATTATAGGTAAACAAAAATTTGGAATTGTGATATTTCTTTTTTTTTTTTTGCAGTTTTTGGCCGGGGCTGGGTTTGAACCTGCTACCTTTGGCATATGGGGCCGGCCCCCTACTCCTTTGAGCCACAGGTGCCACCCAGAATTGTGATATTTCAATCACCCATTCTCTCATTATTTTTTATTACCTCAAAAGATAATTGTGCTGTATTTAAATTCAGGTCCTTCCTTCCTTCCTTCCATCCTTCCATCCTTCCTTCCTTCCTCCCTCCCTCCCTCCCTCCCTCCCTCCCTCCCTTCCTTCCTTCCGTCCTGACATACTCTATCAACCTGGATAGAGGTTGCCATGGCATCATCACAGCTCACAGCAACCTCAACTCTTGGGCTCAATCAATCCTCTAGCCTCAGTCTCCCAAGTAGCTGGGACTAGAGGCGCCCTCCATGACACCTGGCTAATTTTTCTATTTTTAGTGGCTCCTGGCCTAGGACTCTGGCCCAGGCTGATCTCTAATTCCTGATCTCAGCAATCCACCCATCTCAGCCTCCCAGATTCTAGGCTTACAGGAGTCAGCCACCGCCCCAAACCAGAATTCACATATCTTGAAAAATAGGTTTTAGTTAAAATAGAATAGCTTTTAGTTTTGTCATTTACTTGGTTAATGTTCCTCTGCCTGTTTAATGGACATTGTGCCTCTCTTTTCACCATTATAGGAAAATCCCTCCTCTTGTCCCCTGTGTCTACTCATTGTCCTTAATTTTCTGTTCACTGGTGACTCAGAAGCAATGAAATGACAGATGTGAGTCTCTAGACAGGTTAAGCTTCATGACTAGGGAGGAAAAAGGGCATGACCGCTTCATACCGTTAGCTTGGCATTCAGAAGCCAGGCTCTTGCTGCTGTCTCGCAGAGGACATTCTGACCTTCTTGATTTGGTTTCTTACTACAGGATTTGTCTCTACAGATCACCGGATAGCATTGTAAGAATGTCAATAACTGCCTGCCAAACTATTACAGGAGAAAATACTGAGAGCCAGGCTGGCCATGCAATTTACCACAGTGACTGACAGCATGCACTTGACCTTATTTGACAAACCCTGGACTCAAGTCTGCTCCCAGTTCCATGAAGGAGTGAAGAAAGCAGAGTGATAAGTGCTCAAGCTCTAGGCCTGGACAGACCCATGAATCTTAGCTCCAGCCTTTACCAGCCAAAGGACCTTGGGCAAATAATTTAACTTCACAAATCTCTGGTTTTCTCGCCCTTAAAATAGGTCTAGGGGAATAGGTGCCCTGCAGCAGAATTAATATCATTCACCTAAGGCAAAGCACTTGTGTAATTAAATGAGACAACCTACTGCATATCAGAACTTAGTTTGGGGCCTACCACATAGCAGGGACACAAATGTTAGCTATTAATGGCTAGGTAGTCCAATCCTACACCCTTAAGTGACCATCCCAGAGCACATCGTAGAAATCCTCATCACTGCTCCCATGATCTTTGCATTACCTTTCCTTTTTTGCTTTCTCTGTTTCCCCAACCATTTCCAACCATTTCCCCAATCATTCCCCATGATCATTTTTCTTCTGTCTTTTTCTTCCTTGTTCTCTCAAGTAACTTTTAGATCTTCCTCCTTACTGCTATTCCTTTGCCAAACATTTAGTGGGTGTCCGCAATGAGTGAGTCCTTGTGCTGAGGGGTGGGGCAGGTAAATAAAGGACTCACATCTTAGTGGAGAGGTGAAATAGAACGTGAGGAAGGCATTCAAGAGAGAGAAGTCGTGTAATAGAGTTACATGTTGGGAGCTGTTTGAGCACAGAGGAAGAGCATTTTAGAGACTGGAGGCATGACAAGGCCCAGAAAGAGTGAACCGAATCCAGTTATGTATCAGACACCACATTAGGCATCTGGAATACATGGTTTAATATTCACAACAGCAATATGGGGTAGACAGCATCATCTTCATTTTAGAAAAGAAGAAACTCATCCACTGCTGAAAAGATCTTCCTAAGAGGGAGCATACCTTGAATACCATGAGGCAGGCTCTGTTGTAAACATCCGTATTTTAAGTCATTACTTCTTACAATTTCTATATGATTACTATCCCCATTTTACAGAGATACTAAGGCAAAAGAATGGACTAAGCTTTATATGTAGGACACACATCAGAGGTGGTGTTTAGGATGGCATCTAGATTTCTGATTTAGGAATCTGGGGCTGTCATTCATTAAAAAAATGTATCATTCAGGCTGGGCGCCTGTGGCTCAAGAAGCTAAAGTGCCAGTCACATACACCTGAGCTGGCAGGTTTGAATCCAGCCCAGGCCCGCCAAACAACAATGATGGCTGCAACCAGCAAATAGCCAGGCGTTGTGGGCGCCTGTAGTCCCAGCTACTTGGGAGGCCGAAGCAAGAGAATCACTTGTTCCAGGAGTTGGAGGTTGCTGTGAGCTGTGATGCCACAGCACTCTACCCAGAGCGATAGCTTGAGGCTTTGTCTCAAAAAAAAAAAAAAAAAGTATCATTCAAAATAAAAACTACTGAGTTCCACTGGGGGAATGATGAATTGGACCTGCATTTATGACTTGATGTTAACTAATATGTATTTACTGAGGAACACATGTAGCAAAGACATACTGTAATAACAACTCTAGGGTTCAAGTTCTTTGAGCTTCCCCAGCGTAAACCTTCTCAGCTAGCAATATCAATATTGGTAACTGATATTTGTTGACTGTCATGTGCCCCACATATATATCATTTCATTCACAAAATAATTTTTTAGGAGCAATCTTGGAAACACTTTGAAGTTAGATGTGGATTTGAATCCAGTTCTATTATAAACTGTCTGTGTAGCATTGGTCAAATTATTTAAAATTTTCAAGCACCCTTTTTTTTTTCTTTCTTTAGAGACAGAGTCTCATTCTGTCGCCCTCAGTAGAGTGTCGTAGCATCACAGCTCACAGCAACCTCCAGCTCTTGGGCTTAGGTGATTCTCCTGCCTCAGCCCCCCAAGTAGCTGGGACTACAGGTGCCCGCTACAACACCCGGCTATTTTTTTGTTGCAGTTTGGCGGGAGCCCAGTTTGAACCTGCCACCCTCGGTATATGGGGCCGGGGCCCTACTCACTGGGCCACAGGCGCTGCCCAAGCACCCATTTTTATATGTAAAATATAGGTAAATACAATTGTTATTTTAAGATTAAATGTAATAGAATGTACGTAAAGCACTTAGCTGGGTGCCTACGTTATATGTGCTCAGTAAGTGTAGATTACTTACTTATTTTTAGGTTACTTTCCTCTTGCAGACATTCCTTTCCCTTTGTTTCTTTCAGTGGTAAGTAACAGAAAGTCCAGACTGAGCTGGCTTCAGATATACTCTCTCACACATAATAAGAGTTTCAGAGGTGGGGTGGTTCCAGAGATAGTCAATTCAGGGCTGGGTGACCTCATCAGGATGCGACTTCTTTTTATCTCAGCCATTGTCAGCATGACTTGTTCCCTGGTGGCGCTCATTGTTGCTGGGTGACTGCAGCAATTCTGGGAATCATATTGGACCAAAAAAAAAAAAAAATTCCTATATAAGAAATAAGGGTGTCTTATTTTCTCTTAAATCCTCCCCCAAACACCTTGGGAGGTTTCTTTCTATGCCATTGATGAGATACTGGTCAGATACCCACCTTTAAACCAGTCACCAGTAAGAGGCGTGGATGGCCACAATTAGTTAGAATAATTAGGATTCGCCTCTGAGCTGAGCTCACAATGGGCTCACTTTTCTTTTCTTTTCTTTTTTTCTTTGAGACAAAGCCTCAAGCTGTCACCCTTGGTAGAGTGCAATGGCATCACAGCTCACAGCAACCTCCAATTCCTGGGCTTAAGCGAGTCTCTTGCCTCCGCCTCCCAAGTAGCTGGGACTACAGGCACCTGCCACACATTGTTCATTTGTGTGTGAGCAGCGGCACTTTCCAGTTATTTATTCTGATAGTAAATAACCTTAGAGTCAGTGATCATTATATTTGACTGCCCAAGTCACTGTTTTCCTAGATTACCCTTAAACACACAACTAGGCCTTTTATTCCTGTAATCTAAAAATGTTTAACTAGAGCAGCGGTTCTCAACCTTCCTAATGCCACGACCCTTTAATACAGTTCCTCATGTTGCAGTTGAAGTAGCAACGAAAATAATTTTATGGTTGGGGGTCACCACAACTTGAGGAACTGTATTAAAGGGTTGTGGTATTAGGAAGGTTGAGAACCACTGAACTAGATAGAGGCTCAGTGCCAGTCGCTCAGTGGTTAGGGCACTGGCCACATGCACTGGGGTTGGTGGATTCAAACTCAACCTGGGCCTGCTAAACAAAAAAATAGCCAGGAGTTGTGGCTGGTGCCTATAGTCCGAGCTACTTGGGAGGCTGGGGCAAGAGAATTGCTTGACCCCAAGAGTTTGAGGTTGCTGTGAGCTGTGACACCACGGCACTCTACTGTGGGCGACATAGTAAGACTCTGTCTCAAAAAAAAAAAAAAATTTAGGCTCGGCGCCTGTGGCTCAATGGGCTAAGGCACCAGCCACATATACCTGAGCTGGCGGGTTAGAATCCAGCCCAGGCCTGCCAACCAACAATGACAGCTGCAACCAAAAAATGGCCGGGCATTGTGGCGGGCACCTGTAGTCCCAGCTACTTGGGAGGCAGAGGCAGGAGACTCGCTCAAGCCCAGGAATTGGAGGTTGCTGTGAGCTGTGATGCCATGGCACTCTATCCAGGGTGACAGCTTGAGGCTCTGTCTCAAAAAA